>ML422927.1:8180-36620 GCA_005239525.1 Nicotiana knightiana | reverse complement strand
TCACTTTAAGTGGAAAAACTCCCATACCCCCTTGGGGGCGTATAAATAAGGAGGTGTGACAAGGCTGTTCTGGCTTTGATGTCCAGTAAGATCTTCCTATTTTTTCCTAAACCTATGGATTTCTAATCCTATGTCTTCGTCTCCATGTTATTTTTCAAAACCCTAATTTCGTCCTTTGGCTTTCTCAGATCTGTAAAGATCTAAGACGAGTTAAACCTATTTCATGTGTTTTCTTATCTTCTGATTTTCAAATGGTTTTCCATCTTCCTAAACTAGGGTTTCTTGGAAATCTTAAACGTTTTCTGATCTCATGTGATTAATCTCCTGTTCTTATGTGTTTTCGACTGATTTTATTAACTTTTCCTTAACCCTAACTGGTTTATGCTAAAGCCACCATTTTTTGACACTTTGTTTGGATCCTGCTACATGATTTGGGTTTTGTGATTTGATGCACATGGCTTCTCCTTCGTCTAGTTTGAATACCTGGTGATGTTACCCTAGTATGTCTCTATTAGGGTTTCAGATTCGTTCCTTTTTGTTTATACTTGGCTTATCTTATTATTCATGGAAACCTATGTTATTGTCCTTAAAATCAGTATTATTTCGAGTCTTTGATTCATTGATTTGCTATGGTGATACCTAAATGCTGATTTCCGGTTATTTCCTATTTTTCATAACCTTTAGTTATTTCTTACCTTCTTTATTACTAACTGTGATATTTACTAATTCATACTACTTGTTTCCTTAATTAAGCTCTTGTTTATTTACCCCTAATTACCTACTCCATACATAAGGTTATTTGATTTCTTTCCTTAAATATTGTCCTGCCCTTTACCGTGGGTAATTACTCCCTTAATTAAGGGAAGATTTATTGATTTTTTGCCTGATAATTCTGTGGCTTCCTTAATTATTGGTGATTGATTTCCTTTACCTTATTTTACTCTGCCCTTGACTGTTATATATACTCTCCTCTATTCTCACTTCAAAAACACGAACACAAGTTCAAAAACACACACTTATATTCAAACTCTCTCTTTTCTTTCTCTGTTACTTGTGATAATCACTGATATAGCCTGCTGTAAGCCAAGGCTAGATATTGAACTGCACCTACTTTACATTTTGTGCTCTCTTCTTTAACTGGTATGTCTCTGATTAAATTTTGAAACCCAAACTCTATGTGTTTCATTACTGCACTAGTTCATTGCCCATGAATCCAATTTGTTTTACCTGTTTACTTCATTCCTTAGCATGTCTAAGTTCTGTTCTGTTCAATGTATGAGTAGCATGTCTACACTTCACCTAGTTATCTGATACTTAACCAGCCTGTTTGTTAATATCTGTTTAATCCCTTAACTATATAATCATGTTGGTTATTTGATTAACCCTGCCTGTATACCTAATCCTGTCTAAGACATGTCCTGTTTTCTACATTCAGCTGTGCTCTATGTCCAAATTGCTTATTGTCCTCGACTAACCTGCTAAGCCTCTAAGACCCCTGAATGTCCAATGCAGTTGCTGTCTACATGTATCCTCTATACCCCGTTCATGTACCCTAATGTGACTCTTATATGCTCCCAACCCCCTCTCATCCCTGTGTGATACTAGTTTGTTGAATGTGTATGTATTCTATGACTGATTGACTATATGCTAAACTTTCTCTCTTCAGAACCGATTTCAAAATATGTTCTTACTATTCTCTTAAATGGCTTTCACTCTTGGCCTCCTCTTAAAACTGGTTTCTATCCCAGAAAATCTTTTGAAGTTATGCTGTTTTTCACCAAGTCCTTCAAAACTATGTCAAGCACTCCTACTTTAATCTTAGGTCAATAGGTTTTGCCCCTCCAGTATGTGTACGGCCTAGGAATCCCATGAGATTCCTCTGAACTCTGGCACACTGGGGCTGGCCATTCCACACTGCACATACTCAATCCTTATTGTGAAAAATCTGGGTGTGAGCACTGCCCGGGATCCTTGAGGTCCTTAGGGAACTCTGACACACCTGGACACAAATCTGGCTATGAAATCCTTTGGCATTTGAGATCATTGAAGGCCTGGCCTTACTAGCTTTGCTTTGGGCCTGCTTTAGTCTCCCTATAGTTTAATTTATACTTCATTTATGTAATTTATGTAATCCTGGTCTGTAATAATCCTTTGTAATAGATATTGGGGTAACTAGTGAAAAGGGAGGGTAGCTATATGATCCTGTGGGGTAAAGTCGGGTAGAAATCATGTCTATAGGCTTTACATTCTGATAATCCGCTCTAGAAATCATGTTATAGGATTGCTATGTTATTTGCATTAAAACTATGCTGAATATGTGCATTAGATATCCTGTTTTAGGGCACTCACATTTACTGCTTTGCATATTAGTAACATGTGGTAAACCATCACTCTTTTTCTAATTTTGTATAATTCATGATCATTTAGAAGTCATGCCACTGGGTTAATAATCATGCCTTAATAAAAAATAGTCATTCTCTGTGTGTATTAGATATCCTGTTCTTAGGACTCTGTTTGCATTTGTGTTGAATCATGTCTATTTCGACTAGATAAAACTGTCCATGAAAAGGTTTTAAAACAACCTCACGCGTAGGTATCATTGTCTCTAAATAAAAATTAGTATAAATCACTTGTTACAATCTGTATCACCTAGATCAGCATGCCCATAAGTTGAAATAATCTCAAATTGTTTAAATAGCTCATGTAACTGTGATTGCATATAGTCCCACGCCTAGGCAAGCCTTAGGTAATTAATCTCCTTGCATAAAATTGGAAACTGTATTTTTTGATTGTTTACTGCTAAGTTTTACAGGGTTTTAAAATCAATAAGCAAACTGATTAGGACCCTGCCATTGAATTTGTAAAAAAATGTTGAATGTTCTGTATATTAATGTTCACCTAGACATCCTGTCCTAGGACTCTTTCTCAGAAATTTATCTGAACTATGTGTTTGAGACGTGCTGCTTGTTTGCTATATACATGTGGAGGTAAACATGAGCCTTCTAACTGCTTTCCCTTTATTTGACAAATCCTACATGTTATTTGTTTGTCGCCTAGATTTTTGCCTTTTAAAGCACCTTAGGATTGTCTAGAACTACCCAAATTTAGAGGTCCTAAACTCCTCCGGGACCAAAAGGAAGGACGGGTAACAACACGCTTAGAGTTCGTTAATCAACTCGCTTATATAACCCTAAGGGGTGGGATAATGGGTAGAAAAGGATATGATGACCTGTGCGCTAATGCAACGTGTAACCCCTCATTGAGGATTGATTACCGGGCATTACATGGATATGATCCTATAGGATAAATAACTTAGGACCCCTTTCACCCATTTACATATGTGTGCTTAGACGCTAATCTGTTAAAACCTTTACCTGTTTACATATGTATTCTTAGACTGCTTATTTGCACCTGATTAATTCACAAAGTAAGTTTGTCCGGGACCCACAGTTGTGGACTTCGAGAGGTGCCTAACACCATCCCCTTGAAGTAACTTCAAGCCCTTACCCAATCTCAGGTTATACGATTAGTGTTATAAATGACCCGTAATAGGTTCCCTAACACCCCTTAATTCGTTAGGTGGCGACTCTTCAAATTCCTTACATCCCTTTTCCCAAAAGGAAATGAGTTGTCCAAAATTTCAAAATCCTGACTAATCCGAAAGGAGAGGAAAAAGGGGGGAGCGACACCCCACAGGTAGCAAACAATGGCAAATAAGAGGAAAAATTCCCTCAACAAAGTTAAGCAAAACACTTACCTCGAACAAGTCAATTACAATACCGAGCAAGCCAAGCGATGTTCCAAAAATGCCACCATGCGCGTAGTGACCTCCGAACGCCTTCAAAACTAGCCAAAAGAAACTCAAATACATCAAATAAAGCCCAAGGAAACAATTCCAAATGATAAACTTTGAATCCTAAATCAAATCCCAATTCTGGACAATAATCACACCTGGGCCCACACTTCACAACCCGATAAAACTCATAAAATCCGACAACCCATTCAATTACGAGTCCAACCATACTAGTTCACTCAATTTGGACTCCAAATCGACGTTCAAAACCAAAAATTCATATTATGAAACTTTAGGCAAAACCCCCAAATTTCACTTTGACATCATCAATCAAATCCCAAAAACAAAGATGAATTCATGAAATATAACCAAAATCAAGTAGAGAACACTTACCCCAATCCATTTGGTGAAAATCGCCTCCAAAATCGCCCAAATCCGAGCTTCCCAACTCAAAATATGACCGAATGAATAAACCCTTATTTTATATATTTTTCTACCAGCTATTCTGCCTCGTTTCTTGTGCCAAACGATCCCGAAACTCGATTTTTATGCCTCCAATCCTTGTGAAATTTTAGTTAGGTTAGGCTTTTGAATCACTCAATTTGACCTTATAATGAAGGAGATATGTTGGTTGCAATATTTGCAAATAGTGCAGATTTTTAAATACGAATTTTGTGGCAATTTCGTAATTAATCTGGAAAAATATGGCAACCCAATTTTTAGTAAAATAATCATAAAATCCTCATTTGATGTCCAAATTCAACGATTCTTTTTTCTATGACTCCGTAATTACGATACGGATCTAATGCTTCAATAAAAACAGAAATCAAAGCTCGTTTGATTAATGTGGTACCATTCATGCTTGAAGAAACGACGTCGAAACATAAGAAAAACGAGCGCAACGCAGCCCAAACCTATCTGAAACTCACCCGAGACCCTCGGAACCACGTCCAAACATACCAACAAGTCCCATAACATATCACAAAGATACTCGAGCCCTGAAAGTACCGAGCAAAGTGTAGATACTCAAAACGACCTGTCGGGTCGTCACATCCTCCACCACTTAAACACATGTTTGTCCTCGAACGTGCCAGGAGGCTTTCCAAAGCTACCAAATCGTGGTGTAACCTTACTAAGCATAAACCCGGGGGTGATCCCATGTCACCCTGATCCACATAAGCCTTCCAACACAACATAACTAGAGATCCTTATTTCGACCTTGGTCCTTACACCTTAGAACTCAATCTCTATCATTTAGAATTCATTACGAGATCCGAATCCCACAACAACATACTGTATAAGTCTGAACAAGCTGTATCAAGTCACAACCATAACACAAGATGTAATCACATGATATATCCCATTACTTCGACACTCCCAGTGGGAACTGCCGACCATCGTTACTGCCCAAAAAAAATTCGGTGCTGGTAGAAAATCTCATACCGATTAGAACCTCGTTCAAAACCTTCATACCCTACCGATAATGAAAGAGACACGCATAACCGTTTAATCACTCATCTGATCAATAAGCCAAGAAACTCACTTGCCTGACCAGGGCCATTGTCCAAATCCTCAACAAACTACGGTGTTATCCTTCCAAACCTTCCTCATCACAATACCATAACGCAAATCTCAGGTATAGAAACCTCAGCTAAGCCGACACAAGAAGCCACACCGACAAGTATCGACAATAATCATATGGATCCACACACAACCTGGTTCCGAACACCGAAAAATAATAATTCAGACATGACAGATAGGAGTAAGAGAACTAAATAGGGAAACTACTAAGCAGTTAAGCAGGCAGGGAAATTTTAGCATTTTACTATGAACTATTGTCAACAAGGTGAAATCAAAATACATAAAATAAAAATAAGGAGCCACATTTCATCACTGTACCGTTGCGGCGTGCAACCCGATCCCATCATATCAGCCCATATAGGGTACCCTTCGAGCCATAATACTCGACTCACTGATCACATGTGCGTCAACATCAAGCACAACAGAGTGTACAAAATATAATTGTGTGAAAAATCATTAGGAACAAACAACACTGAGAAAGTCAAGCACAACTATGGTGCAATAAGCAAATCAACATCACAAAGGCCACCTCGCCCATAGTGCCATGAGGCCTAAACTAAATCACAATATGCGTGCGAAGAATCATGTAACCCTCACAACCCGTCATATCATAAGAGAAAAATATACGACATAAACCAAGGCATGAATAACATCCACTCCACCCGATGATATACATGTGGCATCAACTGCGCAAGAGCAAGCAAATCCAACCTGATACAGAATACATATTCTCATTGAGCTTTCAAATAACCCCCAACCAAATCCCGATCCTTACCGATTAGGTAAATATCCTTCCAAAAATCCACATCAACCTATCGATCATGTATGCTATTAATTATCCAATCTTCTACACTGCTTCACAACTCACAATCGAGGGATAGTCCACTAACAAGAATATTCAATCTTTGATACTCGTGAATATCAGAATTTTCATACCTAATCAACACCGCTTCCCAAATAACTGACACATAACTCATACTACATCATCCTTCAGAAGTGTACTCATAAATCAAAACACAATGCATCTGCAAACAAGCGCTCCGGTGAAAACACATAGTGCAAGTAAAACCTTAAACACCGAAAATCGTCCGTACCATCAAGAATTCATATCCTTCCCTTCAAAACTAACTGCAACCTTGTACTTGCAACCTTTCCACCCCACGCGGCGTTATCGTTTCTAACATGCTAATTGCAACGCCAAAAAAGTCTCACATTCAACTCTGAACCATAAGCATTATAACTCCTATACCTATAGAAAACATCAACTCCAACCGTGATCAAAACCATGATAAGTTTTTGGAAACTCAGTAACGCATTATCAAGTAATCAGAACCAATCGCCTCTAACTCAACCGATTCACGCGGACCGCCCTGAGGGAACTTCTTGTGGTTTCGAAACCATTTCTTGCATCACTCCAACATTGACATGTAGACTCTTCTTGACAAGGAAAACTGCAGATCCAATTACCATTCCCTTCCATTTTCAAGCCCACCCGTAGACAAATCAAAAAGCCCTTAAAGGCTACATAAGACCTGGGACTTGCCAGAACCTTCTCGATAACCACTTATCTTACTCTGATCTTCAATACACAACTAATACACGTCAAACAACCCGTGCTACACCAACACATGCCCGTTCAAAGAAATAACCAAACAGTCTCCCGGTTCAGAAACTGATACGACCTGTGACCCTATATTCTGATTGTCTTTAGCAGCCTCCACCACTTAGCTCGAAGCCATAGAACACCCTCTTGGCAACCCAAAGTACTATATCTTCACTGCATGCCTCAATCCGGTACGATTATTCAGCTGAACACTTCAAAACTCATGCCATGCTGATCATACAACACCCCGAAGACTCTGCCAAGCGATTAACCACCATTGCAATGATCAAACACTTCCTCAAATGCTCTGAAATGATCACATATGCACTCCACCGAAAAACCTTATACGAGACACACGATCTAAACTCATCAAGCAGGAGATGGCCCACTGGTTATACTCAAATCGACACCTTGCCATGAACTTACCTTAATCACAATAGCCAGGTCACCGGCTAATATTCCCAAGCCTTCACTTACCAATCAGCCATATGAACCCGCCTCAAACCACAAATGAACTACTAGAATATCTAACACTGCATCCGCTTCTGAGTCTAGCAACACATCAATGATAATCAAGCATCCATAGCCCGTCATAATCCATCTGTAGCATCGCCGATCGTCGACACATATCGAATATTGAGCGCACAACATCACATATAAGCGATTGAGAAGAGTCAAAGTCGTAGATTTCAAGCTGAAACAAGGCCGCACGATAAGGAAAGAAGAAAGGAAATTTTTTCCTAAATGCGTTGTAGCCTCCCGAAGATAGATATGGACGTCATCATATCGATCCGTAGGACTCTACTAGACACTTGCTCATGACTCGTAGAACCTACAAACCTAGGGCTCTGATACCATCTTTTCACGACCCAAAAATCACAGGTTATGATGGCACCTAACTTGACCCGTTAGGTAAGCCAATTAATAAAAGAAACACCCAAATAAACTTATCAAAAATTAAATTAGGATTTATCTGAACTTGTACAAATTTACCCAAGAACTGGTAGTATGACTCATGAGATTCTAATACTTATAATATACAAAGCTAGTATGAATAAATACACGTTCTGTTTGAAAACTACATGAACAGATCAATAATGTCTAAAACTACTAAGGACAAGTGGCAGCTTCTATACAGAATACACGAACATCTTCAGGGTCAGGCCCCAACTTCTTTAGCAGCTCTGCTCCAATAGTCTACATAGAGTGTGCAGAAGTGCAGTATCAGTACAGCCGACCCTATGTACCGGTAAGTATCTTGACTAACCCCGTCGAAGTAGTGACGAGATTTTTAGTTAAAAAAAATACTCATTAATGAACACTATAATGTAAACTAGCAATAAAACTAAAAGACAAAATAATAGAACAGAGTACACAATGCGACTGTAACAGGAAATAAAAGAGTATCAGAAAGGATCACAATTTAACAGTTTCCAACATCTCAACCGACCCTTTCCTTAGAATGAAGCCCATGAACCACAACAATCACCTCGTATACTTCCATAATGTGATAAAGTACTCAAGACATCAAGTCTAATGGCACGACAACACCCTTCGTGCATTTATCTCATCCTCACCATATATGTGTAAAACAGTACCAACAAAATGATAGAAATACCGACAATAGAAATGACAAGGAAGGTAAATATGCAAGCAGTAATAATAACCGAGAATATACAGAAGAACATCAGTAACATAACATGATCTTCACAAGTTAACAAGTAAGGACATGAAGGGCTAGCATGGTGGAAGACTTACACTAAAGTGCAACATAATAGATACAATATGAGTATAATTATAAAAGCAAGAAATAGGCAAGGCATATTCAAGTTAAGCAAGTAAAGGACATGGACAACACAACAACAATTGAGATAGAGGTCAAGTACGGGACAATAACAACATATCACACAAAATATATAATGGCGACAATGACAACTCAAGGTAAAGGTGGAAATGTATACACGGAAAATAGATATCACATCATAATGCATGTCCCTCATCCTCACCTGCATGGAAACACCCTTCGTGCCATGACCTCATAATATTAAAATCATAACAATATAAATGAAATGGCACGACATCACCCTTCGTGCTTTACACTCTTCCTCACCAAGCATATGAATATCAATAAAATGGCAAGGCATGAAGTATATATAACATCGAGGAGAGTATTCAATGAATATTCCAAAAAAAAATTCTCAATCACTGCTTTACAAGCCAACAATGATTTAATGAACCTTCAAGGAACACATAATTCAAGTACTTCCACAAATCCCACAATTTATCAACAGTACAAGTATGGAATCTAGCATATCAAAATATCGGCCGTAACAATGTATTAACGATTATGCATAGGGATGACCGGATTAGACACATCAATGTATTCTCAGAGTTCCATCAAATTTGATCAAGTTATAATAGGCTAAGTGTAGATTCTAACATTTAATACTAGGTTCTTAATATTTATAAGTCAAGTGAGGCATGAAGTAAGAGGTCACGAAATTCTACAAACATAATCCACCCCAAGCATGATTAACCTTGGCACATACATATACGCTCGTCACCTCATATATCTATCACCCTCGTAGTTAGCAAATAATGACAAATAAGAGAAAAAATTCCCTCAACAAAGTTAGGCAAAACACTTATATCGAACAAGTCAATTACAATACCGAGCAAGCCAAGTGATGCTCCAAAAATTCCATCACGCATGTAGTGACCTCCGAACGTATTCAAAACTAGCCAAAAGAAACTCAAATACCTCAAATAAAGCCCAAGGAAACAATTCCAAATGATAAAGTTCGAATCCCAAATCAAATCCCAAATCCGGCCAAAAATCACACCCAGACCCACACCTCGGAACCCGATAAAACTCACAAAATCTGACAACCCATTCAATTACGATTCCAACCATACTAGTTTCTCTCAATTCCGATTCCAAAGCGATGTTCAAAATAAAAAATTCATATTATGAAACTTTAGGCAAAAACCCCCAAATTTCACTTTGACATCATCAATCAAGTCCCAAAAATGAAGATGGATCATGAAATATAACCAAAACCAAGTAGAGAACACTTACCCCAATCCATATGGTCAAAATCGCCTCCAAAATTGCCCAAATCTGAGTTCCCCAATTCAAAATATGACCGAATGAACAAACTCTTGTTTTATATATTTTTCTACCAGCTATTCTGCCTCATTTCTCATTCCAAACAATCTCGAAATTCGATTTTTATGCCTCCTATGGATTCATTTTGAAATTTTAGTCAAGTTAGGCTTTTGAATCACTCAATTTGACCTTATAATGAAGGAGATATGTTGGTTTCGATATTTGCAAATAGTGCAGATTTTTAAATACGAATTCAGCGGCAATTTCGTAATTAATCTGAAAAAAATCTGGCAACCCAATTTTTAGTAAAATGACCATAAATTCCTCATACGTGTCCAAGTTCAACGATTATTTTTGGTATGAATCCGTAATTACGATACGGATCTAATGCTTCAATCAAAACAGAAATCAGAGCTCGTTTGCTTAATGTGGTACCATTCGTGCTTGAAGAAACGACGTCGAAACATAAGAAAAACGAGCGCAACACAGCCCAAACCTATCTGAAACTCACCCGAGCCCCTCGGGACCACGTACAAACACACCAACAAGTCCCATAACATAACACGGAGATACTCGAGCCCTCAAAATACCAAGCGAAGTGTAGATACTCAAAATGACCTGTCGGGTCGTCACACCTGCTGACTTGAATTTGAAGAAAATTGGAAGTTGAACTTGTTCTTCAGGCGGGCTCCTGCTGCTTCGACGTGAAATAAACATGAAATTTGAGTAGACTTGAGCTTGCAAACTTTGTCTTTCGGGTGGGCTCGTGCTACTTCTGATTTGAAACTAAAGGTTGCCCCTATTCTTCAGGCGGGATCCTGCTGTCTTTGACTTGAATCTTGAAAATTTAAAGTTGACCCCTTTCTTCAGGCGGACTCCTATTGTCTTTGGCTTGAATCTTGAAAACTGAAAGTTGACCTTGTTCTTCAGGCGGGCTCCTGATGCCTCTCCGACTTGAACTTGAAAACTAAATGTTGACCCTGTTCTTCAGGCGGGCTCCTGATGCCTCTAGCTTCAATTTGAAAACTGAATGTTGACCATGTTCTTCTGGCGGGCTCCTGATGCCTCTGACTTGAACTTGAAAACTGAAAGTTGACCCTGTTCTTCAGGCGGGCTCTTGATGCCTCTGGCTTGAATTTGAAAACTGAATGTTGACCCTTAACTTCAGGCGGGCTCCTGATGCCTCTGACTTGAACTTGAAAACTGAAAGTTGACCCTGTTCTTTAGGCGGGCTCCTGATGCCTCTGACTTGAACTTGAAAACTGAATGTTGACCTTGTTCTCAAGGTAGGTGCCTGCAATCACAACAAAACAGACAAAACAAAGAAAATTTTCTGCCCCAGTTTGTACCAAGAACATTTGTGAGTGTTAGTTGAATCCCATTTTTCAGGAGGGTCCTAAAAACTTAAATCAAATCCCATTATCCAGGAGGATCATGGAAAATTAAAATAAAATCCCATTATCCAGGGGGTCCTGAAAACTGAAAATGAACTTATAAGAGCCATGCTCTCTTCCTGGAAGATCCCTGCAGAAAGAACAACATTCCTTGACCCTGAACCATACTTCCCTTATGGAGGATCCCTGGAGATCGAACAAATTTTCTTGCCCCTGTTTCAAACAAATGAAATCTTGTCAGTTTGAAGATGTGTGGTTAGATTGTGGCATTATTGCTGAAGGTGTCCTCTTCTGCCACTGTCATGTTTCGTTCTGATTAAACTATACACTCAGTCTGTCTAAACTAAAAATTGACCCTATTCTCCAGGCGGGACCCCTGAACTTAAGAAAAACTAAAGATTAATGTTACAACTCGACCGACTGTTTTGCGTTATCGGACCCGTTCCCCTAAATGAAACTTCCCATAACGGCTTATTATGATTTATGACTTGCGGGGGCGGGTGGTCCCGGATTCAGAAGTGTTTAGAGTGCTATAGGAACACTTGGTTCCATATGGTTGGCCTTTAAGACCAAGTTTGACTTCGGTCAACATTTTGGGTAAACGACATCGGAATCGAGTTTCGACGGTTCCAGTACCTTCGTATGATGATTTCGGACCTGGGCGTATGTTCGGAATGGGTTTCTGATGACCCGGGAGCGTTTCGGCACCCAATATTGAATTTAGAAGTTCCTTAAGTTTCTATATTGGTTTGGGATGTGTTTTTGTGTTATCGAGGTCCGAATAGAATTTCGAGATCGGGAATAGTTCCGTTATGTCATTAATGACTTGCCTGCAAAATTTGGTGTCATTCCGAGTAGTATAGGTCGGTTCAGCGCGTTGTTAGCGAAGTCAAGATAACTTAAAGTTCCTAAGTTTGGTTCTAGGGGTTTTGAGGTGTGATTTTGAGTTTTAGCATCATTTTGGGTGTTCCGAAGGCTCGAGCAAGTCCGTATTATGATTTGGGACTTGTTGGTATTGTAATGACCCGACCGGTCGTTTTGAGCTCTAGCGCGTCGTTCAGCAGGTTGAAGTTGTGAGCAGTTTTGTTTCAGGTATTATGCCCCGCGGGCATGGTCAGAATTGAATTTCAGGAAGTTTAGAATTGATTTGGAAAGAAAATTCTCATTTCAGAAGCCTTAAGTTGGAGAAATCAGCTAAGATTGCAATTTTGAGTAAATGACCTCCGAATCAAGATTTAAAGGTTCCAGCAGGTTCGTATGATGATTTCAGATTTGGGTGTATGTCCAGCTCGAGGTTTGGATAACCCAGGAGTGCTTCGGCATATATTGTGGAAGTTAGCATTTTAGAAGGATTTCATGAATTTGGGCTTGAAGTGCATATCAGTGAGGTTGATGTTCGTTTGGGATTTCGAGTTTGGGAATAGCTCCGTATGGTGATTCTGGAATTGGGAGCGCGATCGGAACTGAATTTGGATGTCCGTAGATTATTTTGGGGTCATTTGGCTAAAGATAGAAATTTGAAGGATTTTGAGAAATCCGACCGAAAGTGGAAGTTTTGATATCGAGGTCAGAATGCAATTTCGGAAGTTGGAGCAGGTCTATAATGTTGAATATGACTCGTGTGCAAAATTTGAGGTCAATCGGATGTGATTCTATTGGTTCGGCGTCGGATATAGAAGTTTGAAATTCTCAGTTCTTAAAGAATTGGATTTTAGTGCGATTCGTGATTTCGGCGTTGTTTGATGTGATTTGAGGCCTCGAGCAAGTCCGCATTATGTTTTGGAATATGTTGGTGTGATTGGACGGGGTCTCGGGCCCCGGGTGGATTATGGGTGATTGACGGATCAATATTTGAAGTTGGAGAAGGCTGAAGGTTGCTGTCATATTGTGTAACCGCACCTGCGAGGCTTTGACCGCAGGTGCGACTAAGGGCACCGCAGGTGCGAGTTCTGGGATGAAGCTGAGGAGGCTGCAGGTGCAGAAGATGGGTCGCACCTGCGGAAGCGTAGTTACGGAGAATGGACCGCAGAAGCGAGAAATGCTTGGTTGAGTCAGAGCCGCACTTGCGATGGAAGTTTCGCAGGTGCGGAGCCGCAGGAGCGGCTATTGGACCGCAGGTGCAAAGAGATGCCTGGGCAGAATGTTTTAAAGACGGGTTCTTGTCATTTCTCACCCATTTTTTCATTTGTCATGGGCGATTTTTGGAGAGAATTTCAAGGGGGATTTTCGTCAGGCATCAAGGTAAGTAAATTCCTTCCATTTGTTAGATAAATACAAGATTATATGCATGGATTAGGCATGGAAATTAATAGGAATTTGGGAAAATTTTGAAGAAACCTAGAAAATGTAAAATGTAAAATGTAAAATTTAGCCACGAATTTGAGTATGGAATGTCGAGTAAATTGCATGATTGAGCTAGTAGAGCTACGGGTAGCATGTATCTTCAAGAATTTCGGATTTCCGGGCACGTGGGCCCGAAGGCATTTTGGTCATTTCTCCGAGCGGGGTTGGGAAAGTATATAATCTGAATTTGTTGTGAGTATTAGGATGAATTTTCATTGCTTTGCCATTATGTGGTAGTTTCGGAGTGTTGTGCGTCCGTTGGAGTCATCGGAGGGGCTTGGAAGCCGGTGTTGGAATTTTGGAGCGAGGTAAGTTTCGTTTCTAACTTTGTGAGGGGGAATCGTACCCCTAGGTGAAATTAATTCAGTACCTCGTATTATCTTCGGGGGCTACGTACGCACGAGGTGACGGGAGTCCGTGCGTAGCTACTATTATGCCATGTCCGGGTAGCCTAGGACCCACTAGCATGCCTTATGTGTGTACCTGTAACCCTGCCTGTAATATTAAACTGCTAATATGACCGAAAACGTAATTGAATGTATAAAAGAAAGCTAGAGTTCATATTGTTAATCTTCTAGAAAGAGAATTGGTTCCGCTGTAGATATATGTGTACCTGGACTGGGTTGTATCATGGAGTATCACTAAACTTGACAAATGAGTTTCAAAAACAAAGATTTCAAAACCTATATTTCATGTTTCTTTTAATAAGGATTTTACCACTTTCCTTAGAAAAAACTGTTTTCTTGATAAAATACAGATTTATTATGTGGATATGTGTAAATTTGGGTGCCTGAGTCGCTTAAGTGATTCGCGAGCAGGAAGACCCTGTATTTGTGTATGTTATCATATGAGCACCTGAGTCGCAGGTATGATTCGCGAGCAGGCTAGCCGTATAATTTTAACTGCGTTGCATGATCGATTCGCGAGTGGGGCAGATAGATGCATCTATGGTTCGAGCCGATCGACCCTTCGGCAATGCACATTTTATTATTGTTGGTCCGCGCTGTTCGACCCTCGGCATTGCCTGCGCATGATATTTGCTGCCTAGTTGTTATGATATTTTCCTGATTAGTGGCCTGAAATATTAAATTATCGATTGAAATGACAGAGATTTAAAGTTATTAAAAAAACTTTTGGAAGAACTTGTTCCTTCCCGTCGATTTATTATTATTTGATTAAATCACCATGTTGATTAAATTGTTAATATGGCGAAGATATAAAGTGTTAAATGTGAACGGAATTGAAAGATATTTAAATCCTATTTTATAAATTGCCTATGATAAACCATGCTTAGTGTTTCTCTTAAATATTTTAAATTGACCTTTAGTAAGTGTCTAATTTGACCCCTCGTCACTACCTCTCTGAGGTTAGGCGGGCGACTTACTGAGGACACGTTATTTTTGTACTCATGCTACACTTGCTGTACATTTTTATTGCATAGGTACTTTCATAGCAATGTGGAGGATTTGGAGACTTAGGCGAGCTACATCATCCAGAGGCGATCCGCAGCTGGCAGAGTCTCCTTCTTACTGTATCTATTTCATTTAAGTTTCCTTGTCCAGTTGTATTTCGGACAGGCTTGTAATGATTGTTGAATTCTTAGAAATTGCTCATGTACTTGTGCCACCTGGTTCTGGGATATGTGTTGGGATATAATTGCTTAAATGTAATCTTTAAACCATTGTTTTTAATTAATAGACTTTTATTTGGTTAATATGTAATTTAGGAAAAAAAAGAAAAAGAAATGTTTTCATAAATGTTTTAAAATCGGAAAGTTGTTTCAATTAATGAATGAGTTGGCTTGCCTGACATAGATGTCCGGCGCCATCACGACCTTAGGGATTTTGGGTCGTGACAACATGGTATCAGAGCGCTAGGTTCCCGTAGGTCTCACGAGTCATGAGCAAGTCTAGTAGAGTCTTTCGGATCGGTACGGAGATGTCTGTACTTATCTTAAAGAGGCTACAGGGCTGTTAGGAGTACTTCCCTTCTTGATTCTTCATCGTGCGAATTGATTCCTTTGAGGCTTATGCCTATGTTCATACCTACTCAATATTACGAGTCGCGAAGCGCTTGCTATGGATTAGGAATTTGAGGAATGGAAATGGTGCTACAAATGTAATCCGAGATGCTTCCATGTGTAATTGGTCGTGGCTGTTGTTATGGCCCTGCAAAAGGGTAATATGTTATTTCAGCTCTGTAGCTGTGTTTCTGGGAGCCTTAAGGCTGTGCTCGGATAGTGATGATGTTTGTAATTGATTGTCGCATGGTGTCGATATGATGATAGAATGCTTGCCCGTATGTTGGGGATGATGAATGGTTTGAAGGGAGGTCTTCTCAGAGTGTGATTTCGAGATTTCGGAATTCTAGTGGCTGCAGAGGAAAGGCATTTGGGTTATGAATGGTCCGGTTGGGGTTGATAAAGTAGTAAGACTTGGTGTCTGCAAGTGAGATGGGATATGCACCTGTGACGTGTAGTCGTCGTCATTGATCAAATGGAATGTGTTAAGTTTGTTAGTGCTATGGTTTCTTCGATTGCGTGGGGTCCAAGTATCGATAAGGAGTATTGAAGAAAGCGGTTGGCAGAGATCGTGAGGTGCGGTGGTTCAGTACCGGGTAAGGGTTGGTAATGAAGGTAGCTAGAGAAAGATGATCTTCGGAGAGATTGAAGTCGTGGTGATCTGCTAGTTTTAGAGCTACAGAGAATGATCTTGGGGTGAGGCTAGACGGTGGTTCCATTTCTAGGAGGCGAGGTGTAAGAAGCGGAAGTCGAGCAGTCGCAAAGTGGGGGAGCGACAACATAGCTTGGAATTTGAAGACATTGTTGCGCATTTAATAGAGGTCCACGAGGAGCGGACGGACTAGTAAGTTGGTAAATGAAGCAGGGCGTAGGATGGGGTATTGGGGTCGCAGAGAGCGTGCATTTCAGCGTCTTTGGGAGGTGTCCGCGGGTGATTTCCACAGGTGGGTTGTCTTCTGTGAATAGGTTAGTAATGGCGGGGTTGGCAGGTTTCTGTGAGGGGTTCTAGTGGCTAGTCAGTAGGAGATAGAATGTGTGAATAATGCTAGAGAATTCGAGTAATTAGGGAGTGCTAGCAAGAAAATTTGGAAGAATTGGACGGATTGGTTGAGCAAGATCGTGTTATCAAAGGAGGAAGGATCTCAGTAGGGTCTAGAGTGGTGCAAGGAGTAGCTTCGGGCTAAGTGGGGGAGTCCCACCATTTGCAGTTGGGTTGTAGGATTGTCTTCGCCTGGGGTTGAGGATTGTCGGCGTATTGGCAAGTTATTTCAGCTAAGGGAAAAGAGTAAAGGGTGATTGTGCGTGGGATTTTATGAATATGTGCAAAAGTTGGCCTTGTCGGATCAGGAGTAGGCTTTGGAAGATTCAGAAATTTATGCTTAAGGCATGGGCAAGTGGTAAAGATAGTGACTCAGTCACGTGTTTCATTGAAAAAGGTGTTCTTGTGCTAGGAGAGCCTTGGAGTTGATTGTATTCGGGGCCAGTCAGAGTGGGTGACTCTCAATAGCGGTCCTAGTGAATTTAAAAGTTAAGAATGCGGCATTTAAGGGTTCCAGGCAGCAGTATGATCGAGAATCGAGCTTTTGTAGAGTAATCTCTGAGAAAAATGNGCTTTGTACCCTGATCATGGGTTCTTGATGTGTTTTGCGGCCTTAGTGTGGTTGGTGTTATGGATGGGCAGACTTGTTGCCTTGGGTGGAAGGTCGTGGAAGCATGACCACAAAAGGATTGTATAAAGTGTGACAGGTAGTCACTTGATGGATTTCAGATTTGGACTGAGTATAAAGAAGTGCAATATTGCTTAATTGAGAATTTACGCCTGGAGGGCGTTCAGTTCAGTTGATTATGGATTATGGGGTGTTAGTCCCGGTGATGATGGTTGTTCTCGTGTATTATGAGAGAAGGTGGGTTGATATGGACCCAGGAAAAGCTATTAACTTAGTTGGTGCAATCAAGGTGGCTCGATGTTTGTGGATGGATTTAAATATGATTATGGGCTCCGTATGAGCCATACATATTCCTTTCAGTAGAACACTTTTCATGGAAAGGTATTAGAACAACGGATGTTGTTTCGTCTTCGTCGAATTCATGTGTTATTGTAATTGTGCCGTGCGAGTTGTGAAACGGCTTGATAATTTCCTATGTCTTGAGGTCCCGCATAGTGGGGATGTTATGTGATCATGATAACTCTTTAGATCTGGAGTGTATATATATATATATCGCACCTCAGTTGTGCTTGAGTTTTGTTGCATACGACTCTATCAGTATCCCCAGGATGGTATTATACACTTAGCGTGCTTGTGATCGATATTCAGTAATTTCTAATAGTGAGCGAATCAACTCCGTATATATATCTTCTTATGTAAATTTTATGTGTGGATCGGGTGGCACATCGCCACGGGTATGTTATTCGGATCGGGTTGCACGCCGCAGCAGTGTGATGATGAGAAGGGTTAATATGTATTTATTTTCTTGTGTTTTAGTTTCTATTTTCTGGTAAGAATTCATATTAGTTGCGTAAGCTGAATAGTTCCGTCCTGAGTCGTTTCTTATTATCATGTCNATTAAAGAACAAATACCATTATTCAGGTTCATAATGAAGTGATGATTCTAGTCAAGATGAGGTATTCAAGGATTTGTTAACTATGCAGTTGAGTATGAATTTCTGCACGTTTCCTCCGTTGTGGTGGTATCGTCAGCATTATAGCAGGCTGTATGTGTATTTGTTATGAGGTGCATTGGGTGCATCAGATTCATGGACCTTGGCTATTAAGGTTCAGGGAGCGTCATTGTAGTCAGATGATGAGTTGTGCGGTGCATGGTGCCGATTCAGCAAGGGTATGCAGTTATGATCTGGTATATCGTGTGCTAGTTGATGCAGTGCTTATATATTGAAACTAGGCCTGGCTAGAGAACATTTCAGGTGTTTGAATGAATTCTGAGCTTATTATATGGATAAAAAAGAAATCTCCAAATTTGATCAAGCTATTGTGCTCAACTGGGTTGTGGTAGCACGGGCAGGTGCTCGAGGTGTTAAACAGTGATTTCAGTTAACTCCAGAGCAGTTCTTGTCACATTCGAGGACGAACGTCGGTTTAAGTGGGGGAGAATGTAACGACCCGACTGGTCGTTTTGAGCTCTAGCGCGTTGTTCAGCAGGTTGAAGTCGTGAGCAGTTTCGTTTCAGGTATTATGCCCCGTGGGCGTGGTCGGAATTGAATTCCAGGAAGTTTAGAATCGATTTGGAAAGAAAATTCTCATTTCAGAAGCCTTAAGTTGGAGATATCAATTAAGATTGGAATTTTGAGTAAATGACCTCCGAATCAAGATTTGAAGGTTCCAGCAAGTTCATATAATGATTTCGGACTTGGTTGTATGCCCGGATCGAGGTTTGGATAACCCGGGAGCGCCTTGGCGTATATTGTGGAAGTTAGCATTTTATAAGGATTTAATGAATTTGGGCTTGAAGTGAATATCAATGAGGTTGATGTCCGTTTGGGATTCCGAGTTTGGAAATAGCTCCGTGTGGTGGTTCTGGAATCGGGAGCGCGATCGGAAGTGAATTTGGATGTCCGTAGGTCATTTTGGGGTCATTTGGCTAAAGATAGAAATTTGAATGTTTTTGAGAAATCCGACCGGAAGTGGAAGTTTTGATATCGAGGTCGGAATGCGATTCTGGAAGTTGGACCAGGTCTATAATGTTGAATATGACTCGTGTGCAAAATTTGAGGTCAATCGGATGTGATTTGATAGGTTTCGGCGTCAGATATAGAAGTTTGAAATTCTCAGTTCTTAAAGAATTGGATTTGAGTGCGATTCGTGATTTCGACGTTGTTTGATGTGATTTGAGGCCTCGAGCAAGTCCGCATTATGTTTTGGAATAGGTTGGTGTGATTGGACGGGGTCTCGGGGGCCCAGGGTGGATTATGGGTGATTGACGGATCAATATTTGAAGTTGGAGAAGGCTGAAGGTTGCTGTCAACTGGTGTAACCGCACCTGCGAGGCCTTGACCGCAGGTGCGGCTAAGGGCACTGCAGGTGCGAGTTCTGGGCTGAAGCTGAGGAGGCCGCAGGTGCGGAATATGGTCGCACCTGCGGAAGCGTAGGTGCGGAGAATGGACCGCAGAAGCGAGAAATGCTGGGTTGAGTCAGAGCCGCACCTGTGATGGAATTTCCGCAGGTGCGGAGCCGTAAGCGCGGCTATTGGACCGCAGGTGCGAAGAGATGCTTGGGCAGAATGTTTTAAAGATGAGTTCTTGTCATTTCTCACCCATTTTTTCATTGTCATGGGCGATTTTTGGAGAGTATTTCAAGGGGGATTTTCGTTAGGCATCAAGGTAAGTAAATTCCTTCCGTTTGTTAGATAAGTACAAGATTATATTCATGGATTAGGCATGGAAATTGATAGGAATTTGGGAAAATTTTGAAGAAACCTAGAAAATGTAAATTTGGAATTTATCCATGAGTATGGAATGTAGAGTAAATTGCATGATTGATCTAGTAGAGCTATGGATAGCATGTATCTTCAAGAATTTCGGATTTCCGGGCACGTGGGCCCGAGGGAATTTTGGTCATTTCTCCGAGCGGGGTTGGGAAAGTATATAATCTGAATTTTTTGTGAGTATTAGGATGAATTTTCATTGCTTTTCCATTATGTGGTAGTTTCGGAGCGTTGTGCGTCTGTTGGAGTCATCGGAGGGGCTTGGAAGCCGATGTTGGAATTTCGGAGCGAGGTAAGTCTCCTTTCTAACTTTGTGAGGGGGAATCATCCCCCTAGGTGAAATTAATTCAGTACATGCTATTATCTTCGGGGGCTACGTACGCACGAGGTGATGGGAGTCTTGCGTAGCTACTTTTATGCCATGTACGGGTAGCCTAGGACCCACTAACATGCCTTATGTGTGTACCTGTAACCCTGCCTGTAATATTAAACTACTAATATGACCGAAAACGTAATTGAATGTCTAAAAGAAAGCTAGATTTCATATTGTTAATCTTCTAGAAAGAGAATTGGTTCCGCTGTGGATATATGTGTACCTGGACTGGGTTGTATCATGGAGTATCACTAAACTTGACAAATGAGTTTCAAAAACAAAGATTTCAAAACCAATATTTCATGTTTCTTTTTATAAGGATTTTACCACTTTCCTGAGAAAAAACCATTTTCTTGATAAAATACATATTTATTATGTGGATATGTGTAACTTTAGGTGCCTGAGTCGCTTGAGTGATTTGCGAGCAGGAAGACCCTGTATTTGTGTATGTATTCATATGAGCACCTGAGTCGCAGGTATGATTCGCGAGCAGGCTAGCCGTATTATTTTAAATGCGTCGCATGATCGATTCGCGAGCGGGGTAGATAGATGCATCTATGGTTCGAGCCGATCGACCCTTCGGCAATGCACATTTTATTATTTTGGTTCGCGCCATTCGGCCCTCGGCATTGCCTTCGTATGATATTTGTTGCGTAGTTCTTATGATATTTGGCTGATTACAGGCCTGAAATATTAAATTATCGATTGAAATGATAGAGATTTAAAGTTATTAAAAAGACTTTTGGAAGAAGTTGTTCCTTCCCGTCGATTTATTATTATTTGATTAAATCAACATGTTGATTAAATTGTTAATATGACGAAGATATAAAGTGTTAAACATGAACGGAGTTGAAAGATATTTAAATCTTGTTTTATAAATTTCCTATGATAAACCATGCTTAGTGTCACTCTTAAATATTTTAAATTGACCTTTAGTAAGTGTCTAATTTGACCTCTCGTCACTACCTCTCTGAGGTTAGGAGGGCGACTTACTAAGTACACGTTATTTTTGTACTCATGCTACACTTGCTGTGCATTTTTATTGCACAAGTACTTTCATAGAAATGTGGAGGATTTGGAGACTTAGGCGAGCTGCATCATCCGGAGGCGATCCGCAGCTGACAGAGTCTCCTTCGTATTGTATCTATTTCATTTAAATTTCCTTGTCCAGTTGTATTTCGGACAAGCTTGTAATGATTGTTGAATTCTTAGAAATTGCTCATGTAATTGTGACACCGGGTTCTGGGATATGTGTTGGGATATAATTGCTTAAATGTAATCTTTAAACCATTGTTTTTAATTAACAGACTTTTATTGGGTTAATATGTAATTTAGGAAAAAAAAAGAAATGTTTTCATAAATGTTTTAAAACCGGAAAGTTGTTTCAATTAATGAATGAGTTGGTTTGCCTGACATGGATGTTCGGCGCCATCACGACCTCAGGGATTTTGGGTCGTGACAGGTATATTTGGATGGGGGCTCAGGTGGGCCCAGGTGCGTCCCAGACACCACACGAGGCCAAAAACCAGCTGAAATAGCTGTTGGTGCACCTGTTCTGGTGTTGACCGCAGGTGCGGTTGCGCAGTCGCAGGCGGGGGACCACTCCTGCGGTCCAAGCCTCGCAGGTGCGAGACCCAGCGGGCAGTCCATTTCTCACAGGTGCGGACAAAGTTCCACAGGAGAGGAGCTGCAGGTGCGGTCTCCCCTCCGCAGGTGCGGGCCCAGGCTTCCTCTTCCATTTCCGCAGGTGCGAGACCGCAGGTGCGGTCCTCGAGCCGCAGGTGTCGAAACACTGTCAGACAGTGTGTTTCTTAAATACGGGATTCTTCATTGTTTTCTTCACTCTTTCCTCCATTAAACACTTTGAGAGCTTGGGAAAAGGACTCCACGACCCAACCCCTAGAAGGTAAGTAAATTTCATCTCAAAACTTGTTAATGCATGAATTCCTAGTTGAACTTAATCACCTAATTAGTGAAAAATCAAGAATTGGGTAGTAACCTAGGGCTTTCAATAATTTGAGAATTTGCCTGTGAATTAGCTATGAAATCAAGTAAAAATCTTATATTAATGATCCTTAGGCTATGGGTGAGTGTTTCCTGCGAGAATTTTTTGAATCCGAGCATGCGGGCCCGGGGTTACATAACAAATGAGAAGCTATCCGACTCAACTCCAACATAATGACTCTGATATAGCTAGCCCTTTTAGGATTTAGAATTTCTTCAAGAATGGTGAATTTACTAAATGAGTAGGAGAATTTCCATACTTTGAGCATAAATTAATGTATTTGTATAACATTTGGGTAGTTTCGAGTCCTCGGGTGTAGAGTTTAGAGTTTCGGGCGCGTTCTTGGTCCGAGGAGTAAATTCGACACGAGGTGAGTCTCCTTTCTAACCTTGTAAGAGGGAATTGTCCCCATAGGTGATTATAAATGGTGGTTTTGTCCTTATTTGCGGGGGATGCGCACGCACGAAGTGACGAGGGTCCGTGCGTAGCTACTATTGCCTTGTTGGGTAGTTTAGGACTCACAAACATGCTTTATGTGTTGTATCTGTGATCTTGTATATGGATTAAGTAGTCTAATATCCTCGAATCTCAAATGTGAAGGCCTAATGGGTTATGCTTGAATTTGATATTTCTTAAATTCTCACACTGTTAGTATGTTCCCAGCTAAATTATCTGGAAATATCTTGCTAATCATGAGTTTATATGGGAACCCGAATCGCATGGATGATTCGCGAGCGGGGTAGCCCTAATATTATATTAACTCGAGTCGCAGGTATGATTCGCGAGCGGGGGTGGTCTTGGTATTATATTAACCGTGTCGCATGTTCGATTTGCGAGCGGGTTGATATGTCAAATAAGGATAATCTCACTAGTAAACAACTGTTGGCTTGCCTGACTCCGGTGTTGGGTGCCATCACGACCTGTGTTGGGATTTTGGGTCGTGACAATTAAAACTTAAGGAAACTAACAATTGACCCTATTCTCCAGGCGGGACCCCTGAACTTAAGAAAACTAAAGACTAACAACTGGAGGAAACTAAAACTGACCCTATTCTCCAGGCGGGACTCCTGAACTTAAGGAAAACTAAAACTAATATCTTAAGAAAAAATAAAAACTGGCCCTATATTCCAGGCGGGACCCCTGAACTTAAGGAAAACCAAAGATTAACGACTTAAGGAAACTAAACTGGCCCTATTTTCCAGGCGGGACCCCTGAACTTAAGGAAAACTAAAGATTCTTCCCAACTAGTGCGATGTCTAGGAGGTATGGTTCTTCTCAACTAGAGCAAATTCTTGAGAGTTGATGATCTTCTCAACTAGGGGATGCCTAGGAGGTAAAAGAAAACATTCTCAAACAGCCTTTGTGCTGACAAAATTGGGCATGACACCTGAAAGATTCAGGTTTCCAAGCTTTGATTTGGACACAGTCTTCGTCCCTGTTTCAAACAAAGAAAACTTGTGAGTTTAAAATGTGGTGGTTGGTTTGTGGCCTTGACATTGATGGATATTACTCCTACACTTTCCATGATAACTTTGATTTCAAACTGGAAGACCTCACTTATTATTGACTAACACCTTTTCTGTCAACTCTATCACAGAAAACACCTCTGATCTATTCAAGCACAATAATCTGTTGCATTTTTCTTTTCTCTCATGAATTAACATTTACCGAACCTTTGCATTTCACATAAATCCCAAAGCACATTAATTGTTATCAACTCAGCGCGCATATTGTTCTTTCCTGACTTATGCCGCTTTGATGTGCTAGCCAGATTCTGCTCTGTGCAATTGGAAAGCTGGTAGCGAATTTTGAAGTCATTTCTCACTTGTTCTGACCAAACGGACTCAAAAAGAGGACTTGAACAAAGCAAGAGGAACAAATTAAGGGACAATAGAAAGAGATGATATATAATTAGAAAATTACAAAGTAGAAACTTATCAGATGGGGACCCTAACTCTAATGACCATGACATGCATTTTTGGATTAAGCAACCTAATCTGTCAAGCAATTATAATGTTCAACTCTTGTTATACCTCTATGCCGTGAAACTGGGCTTCAATGCTCCGATTATCCTATCTAATTCACGATCCTTATTCGACTTGTAGTGCCTGAAGGGTTTTCACCATCAAGCCTATCTCATTTTTCTCTTTCTCTCAACTCACCGTCGCCTTATAGTGCATGTGAAGGTTTTTACCGACAAGACTCTCTCATTTTGTTCTTTTCTTCTTATTTCCTCTGATTCTGCAGATGATAAGGCATTAACAATGGTAAAAATATCATATTTTCCTGGCATGTCCAACTCGGCACTCTCAAAGATAATCTGGGAGGTCTTTTTTGGACTGTAATATGGATTTTGGTCAGGGTTAGAAATAAAGGATATCATAAAGGTTCAAAACAACTAAGACAACATGGTTAATTTATTTACAACTTTTGGAATCCATTTTAGACTTTGCCCCAGTATCTAAAACAAGAGTATTTGATTGATTTTTTGATGGAATTTCTAATAAGAAATGCCCCACTCAGACTTCGTGGGATTATGAAATATTTTATTTGGTGCAACCGAACCATAAGGCTGCCTACGTATCTTGTGGTGACAAGAATCATGTCAAACGTAGTTCAAACCTAAAGTTGGTTTATTTTTATTTTTTTCTTTTTGCTCTTTTTTCCCCTTCTTTTCCTTCTTCTTCTCTTTTCTAGTTCTTAACTCTACTTCTGATTCCAAAAGAGGGGTATGAACCAAAACATATTAAGGCTCTAAAAGGGTAGCAAAAGATAAAAGTGTTTGGGTAGCAGAATAAAATGCCTTCGTCATGCCAAACTTTAAAAATGCCAAGTAAAAACATGCAATTGAAGATAAGCAAGGAAATCACACGTTTTATCTATTTATGGCATCAACACAAATAGAAAGTGCCAATGGGCAATACCTTTGTCCCAATGAGTGACCCTTGCCAGTTCGAAGCAGACTTAACTCAACCTTATCTTGATGTGGAAGAATGCATTTCAGAACTGACTGATCTGCCTCAAACTACTTGAGAGACATTCCCTTGTTATATGATCTCATCAACCTCTTGTCTTCCCAGACTAACCGCCTCAGTTTCACTCAATTCAAGCTTCAGGTTATCTTAGAATGCGTGAATCTTTACTTGTTTCCTCAAATGCATCCGTTTATCATATTCAAAACTGTGTCATTGATTCATGATTAAAATAACTTTCAAGACCAGGCTGAGAATTATGCATGAATGTCATGTCACTAGAATTGGACTAAAGAGAACTATATACAAGAAAATTACTAAATGAAGACTGCAAATAACAAAAACAAAATCTCATTTGACCAAAGGACGGAAGAGTTTGAACAACACCAAAAAAACCTAGATGACAAACTCAGAGACACAAAAATAACTAACAATACTCCTAGAGATAAGCAAAAGAGGATAGAAGGGTTTGAATCACCAAAACAAACAAGATAAAATCTGGATTACAACCCCGGAATAACCAGATAGTAGAAAGAATGTCAAAATAAACTTTCAAGACTCCTTCCCGACGAGGAAATGAGATGCTTTCTAAAGACCAAACTCGAGGTATTAGCCACTGAGTTTCACATCAAAATTACTGGGACCTTCACCAACTTCAATCACATTGGTCTTCACCAAGTGGCTCATTGACTCCTTTGACCAACCCTTTGTCATTGCAAACCATCCCAACAATTCGTGCGTTGTCATGTACCTTTAGAGGATTATGTGTGCCACTTGGGGTATCACTGCCTTGGACCACAATTATCCCTTCTTGAATCATTCTTTCTATTTCCCTTTTCAAAGCACGACAATCTTCAATGCTATGCCCTTGGACATTAGAGTGGTACATGCACCGTACAGTAGGATCAAAACCTTTTGCATATGGGTCTGGAGTATAACCGAGGAGCGGCTCAATCAGGCCAGAATGTTTCAACTTTTCAAACAAGCTTGTGTAGGATTCTCTAATTGGCGTGAAACTGTTTCTTTGCCTTTGTTCCCTATATTCCCCTATTTTCTAGGGTTATTGGGTGCTTCGAAATGTTGTGAAGGCGAATGAATATTTTGCGGTGCTGGTGCTCGCCATAAGGAGTGACCCAGTGGTTGAACAAATGATAGGACATTGTACGAAGGATAATACTGGCGAGGATTATATGGAGCTCGAGGATAGGTTTGGGGTTGGTGTCAGGGTCAAGGCTAAGTATATTGGTGAGCCGGACTCTTTGGGCCATGTCGTGATCCTGAGACAACCATGGCAACATCATCATGTTCCTTTGACCCAACAATCTTCTCGTGTCGTTCTGAATTGCCTGTGTTGTGGCTTTTAAAGCAGAATAGCTCATGCTCTTGCTTGACTTCAACCCATTTTCTACCATTTCTCCCATTTTTACCACATCATTAAAAGGCTTACCCACAGCTGAGATCAAATGCCAAAGTAAGTAGGCTCTTGAGCTTGAAGAAAGTACTCGACCATCCAATCTTCTTCCATCGGGGGATTGACTCGGGCAACTTGCTCTCTCCATCTGAGCCCGTATTACCTAAAGCTTTCATTAGGCCTCTTTTCCATCTTAGTGAGGGACATGTGATCCGGGACAATTTCTATATTATACTCAAAGTGCCGGGCAAAGGTCTGGGCCATATCGTCCCATGTGTACCATCTGATAGCATCTTGGCGGGTGTACCACTCAAGAGCTTCCCACTCGGAATCTAACTGAAATACACCATAAATAACTCATCCTTTCCACCGACGCCTCTCGTCTTACTACAATAATCTCTCAAGTGGGCTACGGGATCCCCATGTCCATCATGCAAAACAAACTTTGGCATCTTAAACCCAGCAGGCAGTTGGACGTCATGAAACAAACACAAGTCTTTGTAAGACACACTCACCTGGCTCCCTATCTCTTGCATGTTTCTTAAAGATTGCTCTAAGATTTTCACCTTCCTGGATATCTCATCTTGCTCCACTGTCTTTGCAGGCTTTTCAATTTCACCGGGAGGCTCAACATGAGGAGCGTAAGAGTACGCATCCGAGACCTTGAAAGTTGGTTCTGGAGCATAGTGCTGGGCATCTGGGACATTGAACACAATCTCGCTAGAGGATCGATGAAGAATAGCTGGTGGAGGAGCTACAAAAATATGAGTAGTTAAAGGAGCGGGATATGAGGTGGTTTTGGGGGGTGGAGTGTGATGCGAGGCTAGAATTCATGGTTTAACATGTTATATGCCCTACATTTTATGTGCGTTAATGATAAAAATACACTTTTTATGTGCATCATAGAGTCTATTTAATGTGTAGGTGAATTGGAGATGGAAGCCGAGCTAAACGGATGCAAATACATCGAAAATACGCTCAAGAGGCGAGGAGGAGTGCACCGGGCTATAGCCGGGTGTTTGAGCCCAAACGCCTTACCCTGCCTGGCGTTAGCCAGGCGTTAGAGCCCAAACTCCTGCCTTAGCCTAGCGTTATCCAGGCGCCAGGGCCCAAACTCCAGGCCCCTGTTCCGGCTAAATTCGAGTTTTTGAAGAGTTTAAGTGTTTCCCGGTTGGAATAGAAGTCTCCTACACGTTTAGGGTTTATCCCAAACATATAAATAGACCCCAAAAACACAACTTGAAAAGGGGATTCGAAGAGAGGAAGCCATTGAAGAGAAGTAAAAACATCGATTTGTAAAGTTTTTATTCATTACTTTGTAGTTTAATTATGCAAGTTATTTTGGATTTGATTCTTATGAATATGTTTAGCTAATTTCTTTAATCTAGGGTTTTGG
>ML422922.1:2578-33776 GCA_005239525.1 Nicotiana knightiana | reverse complement strand
TGTATTTTTATTATGTTAGCAGCGTATGTTTGTATTTGTGCTTGTGCTGTAGTATTGTTTTCCTTATTTGTTGTACTAAATTTTATTTTAATTGAAGTGGAAGTTAAGTTTTAGTGCTTGTGTTGTTATATGAAACTATCAAACGAAATGAGAACTAAAAAAATTAATGTCCATATTCGATTAAATATTGTTGTTAATATATACAAAAATATTGTTTACGCCATAATACAAAAAAACTGAAAGAAGGACGAATCAATGTGTCCCGCAACCGGTGTGTCTCAATGTAGCCGCTAGTCTGAGGCGCATTATTCCCGTCGGCCGATGTATGCTATCGAGATCATCATCATCAAATCGTCTCCTTATAGCCGGATGCAGCGCAGGATGACATGTATCGGCGGTGCTGTCAGGTCCAGTAGAAGGCTACATAATAATATAAAACTTAGTATAGAAAACTACATAACAATTCACTACAATTTATATTGTCTTACCATCATCATCGTGTCTGGATCCTGAATGTAGTCATCTATCCTAGCATCGCATGAAGCCTTCAAAAGGAAATTAATAAAGTTAAAGGAAACAAATAAGTTATAGTCAAAAAAAATTCAAATTCAATACTAATAAACTCATACCTGCGCATGTGATGTGGAGCCATAACTCAGTCGGCGCCCACTATACAAATCTTGGGTCGGTCATTCCTCGTAAGTGGTAGACGGGCCTGGGAAGTATCTAGCTCAATACTCTCCTTGAATATCCAATCCCGTGATCAATAATTGACCCGATGGGGTCATCTGCGTGGGCACTTGAGTGGGATAAATTCCATGGTTGTAAGACGGCATGTCCGTCTCATCCATGCCACCTGCCATATCATCATCAACGTCATCTGCAGGATCCTCAACGCCCCCTAGCTGGGGACCACCTCCTCTCCTCCCATGACCACGTCGTCCGGCACCACCAGCTGGTCGGGCACCACGAGGTTGTGGGATACCACGACCTCTCTGGTACTGCGCTGGGTCTATATAATCAGCCTCGTGTGCCAAACGCTGATCCGATTGGGCTCGCTGCAGTGTCCGGGTAGCCATATCCATGAATCGCCGACTATACTACTGCACGACCACAGGATCGCGGACATAACTCTGCATCTTCTGCCCTATATGATAGACGATATGCAATCCAATCGCCTGCACAAAGTAAAAAATATAAAGTACATATTTGGCACAAAATTACAGGTATATAATTAATAATAACAGAAAACATACTAGGGCCTCGTGTCTCCCGGCGTATGGGACTTAGCGACCATGTGGCAGATGAACTGGGTTCCCGATAATAAGTCGGGTAACAGTGCGGTACCATGCCATATAATTCTGAATAGGAAAGAACTAGGGAGGTGGGATCAAGTCAGCTCGCCTGTCCCAGATACCCAACTGCTCGTCAAGCCATGCCATAAATGTATCGTCCACCCTGGACCGATCATCCCTCTCAAAGTGTCTGGCATGCCATGCAGGCGGACTCGGTATAGGCTGCAGCAGGCCAAACTGACGACATACCCGCTCGGAGGCATGATGCTCAACAATATCGAGGCATACCAGCGGGACAGAAGACATCCAAATCTGTTGGCTAAACCTGCAATACGCTGGCAGGGTATCTATCACATCATTGTTGTACGACGTCCAGATGAACTATCAAATAAGAACACAAACCGTTAGTAGGCGCATAAATACGTTAATCTATACTAGGTAAGTTTATTTAGATATTCGCTTGTGCGTCGTCCAGCAGATCCAAAACATCCCTGCAGAGGGGGAGATTTCGTGCAAAAGTACGACGCATAACCCACCTCCAGGCTAGAGGAAGCTTCAGAATTTCTACATTAGCCGGTAGCTGTGGTAGAGGTGGCTGAAACTGCAGAAATCGATCCCAGGCCCAAAACTAACATAGAAAGTTGACGTAAAGTATAAGAATAACTATAACTAGGTCGAATTGCAACTAATGGACATATTATTTGAATATGTTGTCACCTGTAGAAGCGGCAGAAAGCCACAAACGTCTCTCTGTGTGCCGATGGAAGCCCGACAAATATGCCTGTACAGGAATGAAAGGACAACACCACCCCAAGTGTACATGGATGTAGTCTCGAATGCATCAATATGGTGCAAAAAATGGAGGCTCACTAGGTTCCCCGAAGTGTTCGCGAATAACCCCCCAAGTATAACAAGCAACAACAGCCTCGTATATCGTATCACATCCACCTCCTCTGACTCGTCGGTGATAGTATGGTGGATCTCCTCCAGGTGCGCTATAATGGAGGTCAACTGCAGACGGCTAGACCCAGACCCTACCGCCTGGTCCACAGGCCTGAAACCAGTGAGCCTCTCCAGATAATCCCAATAAGCCTGTGCTGATAATATCTCATGTTGTATGGCATAAACATTGGCAATCCATCAGCTGATAGGCCATATAGAATCTCGGCGTCCTGTAGGGTGATGGTGGCCTCGCCGATGGGCAGGTGGAAAGTGTGCGTCTCCGGCCGCCACCGCTCAATCAACACCATGATCAAAGCCCAGTCGAGCTGTATCCGGCCAATCCTAATAATCCTATAAAATCCAAGATCCTCCAAGTAATGGACCACCCGGGGATGTAGAGCTCTATCATTCGAAAACTCCCACATGAACTCCACTCTCCTGGCCCGGAAAGTCTGCGTAAGCAACTGTCCGTCCCATATATACTCGGATCTATGCTCGGGCTGTAGGGCTAATAGATCCAACGTCCGAGGGCCGGGATGTATCATCGGGTCCATGTCGTCAACTGTAAATTAAAATAATATTATTTGTATTTTATTTTGTATATTAAATATTAATTTTTTGAGCTACACAATTTTTAGATTTATACAAAATTTAGACCTATGGGTTCCAGGCTCGTTATTTGAGTCTCAGTAGCACCAAACTATCAATAATAATTGTGTGTTTGTTGTATAATTTAAATTCATGTTTTATAAATAATTTATTGTACAATTTATATATATATATTTGGGTTCTGGGCTCCATATTTTGAGGCCCAGTGGAACCAAATTAATATTAGTAATTATGTGTGTCAATTCAATATATTATAATTTTGTGTGTTTGTTTTATAATTTTAATTCATATATACACACACACACACACACATATGGGTTCTGGGCTCGATATTTTGAGGCCCAGTGACACCAAATTAACATTAGTAATTATGTGTGTCAAATTCAATATTTCGGGCTCGATATTTTGAGACCTAGTGGCACCAAATTAACATTAGTAATTATGTGTGTCAAATTCAATATTTTTATAATTTTGTGTGATTGTTTTATAATTTTAGTTCATAATTTTTAATAACTTAATTGTTTAATTGTACAAATTATATATATATATATATATATATATTTGGGCTTCGGGCTCGATATTTTGAGGCCCAGTGTAGCCAAATTAACACTAGTAATTATGTGTGTCAAATTCAATATTTTTATAATTTTGTGTGTTTGTTTTATAATTTTAATTCATAATTTTTAATATATATATTTGGGTTCCGGGATCGATATTTTGAGGCTCAGTGGCACCAAATTAACATTAGTAATTATGTGTGTCAAATTCAATATTTTTATAATTTTTGTGATTATTTTTTAATTTTAATTCATAATTTTTAATAACTTAATTGTTTAATTGTACTATATATATATATACACACACACACACACACACACACCTATGGGTTCTGGGCTCAATATTTTGAGGCCCAGCGGCACCAAACTAACATTAAGAATTATGTGTCTCAAATTCAATATTTTTATAAATTTGCGTGTTTGTTTTATAATTTAAATTCATAATTTCTAATTATTTAATTGTACAAATTATATATACACACACACACACACACACACCTATGGGTTCTGGGCTCAATATTTTGAGGCCCAGCGGCACCAAACTTACATTAAGAATTATGTGTCTCAAATTCAATATTTTTATAATTTTGGGTGTTTGTTTTATAATTTAAATTCATAATTTCTAATTATTTAATTGTACAAATTATATATACACACACACACACACACACACCTATGGGTTCTGGGCTNTATATATATATATATATATATATATATATATATATATATATATATATATATATATATATATATATATATATATATATATATATATATACTCACACACACATATATACATATATATACTTATGAGTTCTGGGGACTCGATATTTCGAGGCCCAGTGGCACCAAACTAACATTAATAATTACTTATGTGTCAAATTTAATATTTTTATAATTTTGTGTGTTGTACTATTTAACTTAATTGTACAAAGTTTATATTTTTAACTACCAGTATAAGATACTTAAACTAAAGTATTTCTACGCTACAATACTACACATTACTACGCTACAAGGCTCTAAATTTTACTACACTACAAGGATCTACATTTTACTATGCTAAAAAAGTCTAGATTTTACTATACTAAAAAATAATCTAAACTAAATATGAACAAAAAATAAATTTAATTATTAATAAAACACAAAACGACATGAAACACATATATATAAAAATAATTATTAAGTCCTGATAAATTTAACATAGTAGTGCCGCAAAAAAAAAACACAAAACGAAATAGAACACATTCAAATAAAAAATATGCATTATTATTAAAGTTTCAACATAAAATAAAACGAAATACCTCGATTTATAGATTTCAGAAAGCATATAAATGAAAATTTTGACTTTGAAAATGTGAAGCGACAACAATACGATGCTCTACTCGAAAGTGAGACAAAAAATCTTCAACTTTTATGTGATGGAGGGACCCAAGAAATTTTTTTGATAGTCGTCTTGAAGGAGACGACCCGTTTCTCGAAAAACCAATGTATAACGTCGGGTATGGTGGCGTTATACACATATATGTTAGAAAATATATATATAACGTCACATTATGTGGCGCTATACACTAACGGCACAGTTACCATTAATATATAGTGTCACATAGTGTGATATTATATATATTTTTGTATTCTTTTTTTTTTTGGGACCTATTTTATTTGTAGAGTCCAAGAGAACTGCATTTTGGTTCCGGACTCTCATTGAGGACGCATAGCAGATATACATGCGCAAAAATAGAGATGACATGGATGATGGAAGTACTAAGCATTCAAAGCCAGTGGACAAAGCGAGCAAGTACGTGCGTGTCTCTGAAACGTGCGTGCTCTCGTGGCCTGTGGTCCCTATTAGATGCTTCCCACCAGTTGGTGGTCGCCACATGCCCTCCCCCCACCCCCCTTTAACAGAACACTAACTTGGAGAAAACATAAACACGGTAATCCTGTGTTTGCGTCGTGTCAATTGGTTTTGCCATAAATTTTATGTTAAATTTTTTAAGAGATTTTCATTTTTTATGTATAAGAAATTTCAAAATAAATACTAAAAAATATTCACTTTCTCAAAGCAGATAAGTGATTTTACATTATTATTTTTCATCTTTAATTAATTATTCTTTCTTTGGTATTGAAATAAAATTATTTGANTATTTTATCTTATACATCCTCCCCCCACCCCCCTTTAACAGAACACTAACTTGGAGAAAACATAAACACGGTAATCCTGTGTTTGCGTCGTGTCAATTGGTTTTGCCATAAATTTTATGTTAAATTTTTTAAGAGATTTTCATTTTTTATGTATAAGAAATTTCAAAATAAATACTAAAAAATATTCACTTTCTCAAAGCAGATAAGTGATTTTACATTATTATTTTTCATCTTTAATTAATTATTCTTTCTTTGGTATTGAAATAAAATTATTTGATTATATTAGATTCATATTTTATATTATACAACTGAATATTTAAAACATCAAACTGAATAAAAGTCAAGCAAATCAAATTTACTTTTATTCGAATTGAATGATATTCTTTTTCAAAATAAAAATTAACTAATGTGAATTTAAACCAAAGGAAAGTCTTTAGGGTCGTCTGGTAGGATGTATAAGATAAAATAATGCATGCATTAGTTATGTATATTAATAATACTTCGTTCGGTACATCTCTGAAGTTATGCATTAGTTATATACCATATTGGGTATTATCCTATGCATAAATAATACATAAGAAACTATGGTAGTCACATACAATGAGATTTAATGTGTGCATTAGCTTAGTTAAAGACAAAATTTTCCTTCAAAATTTATGCGTAATTAAAATATATTATTATATTAATACAAGTTTGAAATAATCCAAGAAAGTGAAAAATAAAATTATGTCCCTAGTAAATAAATAAATTCTTAGCATATTTCCTTTTCTATAAATAAATATTGAGTATACTAAAATATTGGTAGACAAATCAAATAATTTTTTTAAAACTTTTCATATAAAAGTATTTTTCAACATATGTTCCTTTTAAAAAGATAAATTGATGGACCGAGTATGAGAGTAATTTTATAAATAAATAATTCCTTTATAAGTCATGCAATGTTTAACTATATCAAATAAATAATAGATAAAAAATATATCAGCACAATTAATAACAACATAGCTAATAAAAACATAATTAATATCAGTATTAATATACCTTATTCAGTATTATTCTTGTTATCTTACCAAACGACACGGGAATGCCCGAAAGAGGGGGCGTGTGGTGAGCACCAGCTGTGCCTGCCACGAGAGCTTTGATTTTCTGTCAGGTTGCGGAGGCGCGCATGTTGATGCCTGCTTTATCCACTAGCTTTGAACGCTTTGAATTTCCATGTCATTTCCATTTTCATGAACATATTGCTCATGTCTCCTTCAATCTTCATCTATTTTTGTTCTTATAAATCTGATTTTCTCCTTTTTTTTTTTAAACAAAATAATATTTTTTTCTCCCTTTGGCAAGCCTTCAAAGATACTTATGTTTTCTATTAATTGTAAACATATAAACTATCTAGTGCAACCAAAAGGAATATATATAGACTCACCATTGTATTCTGGTATAAAATATGAAATATGTTACACTAAGAAGAGTACATGCAAGTCTATGTAACTTCATATAGAATAAAAATTCAATCCACATGATCGAAAATTTTAAATAACGGCCATCAGTGATAAAATAGTAATGCATATTTGATGAGATATCGAAACAGTCCTGCTGGCCTACTGTAAAAACATATAGAAATAAGCCAACAAAAAAAGCTTGCACGCCTAATATCAAAATTTTAAAAATATTATTTATATCTAATTGATTCTTTTACTGATCATTCACCAAGCATCAAATATGTTTTATATAAGAACAATATATATACATATATGATATTGAATAATTCATTTTTTTTTTAATTTTTCTATTTATATCATTTAGAATCCAAAACCAAATCAAGAAACCAGTTTTTTTTTTATATCTTTCTTCACATCAAACCCGTTTGACCGTAGATTTTGGCAGCATAATTTTAATTTTTTTAAAAAAATATTATTTGTTTATGAAATATAATCATGTTTTGGGAAACAAAAATTCAAAAAATTTCAAGTTCTCAAAAACTGATTTAGGATTATTTTTTGGTGAAAATTTTTTCTTGCACTCAAAATACTTCAACTTTTCTTGAAATAAAATACATGTCCAAACACAACTTTAATTTTTAAAAATTATTTTTCAACACAACTTCAATTTTTTTTTTTTTTCAAATTTCAATTAAATCTTTGTGTTGAGAAAAGCAAATAAAGGAGAATGACATGGAAGGATAAGCATAATTAAGCACAGGTCAAAGGCAGAAAAAGCGAGCATGAAACGTGCATGCCTTTTGCTACATGACAAAACAACACAGCTCTTCCTGTGCCACAACATCTCATGCTGTCTCCATTTGATGGCTTGGTGCTCGCCACACGCCTGACGCCTTCCTCCCAACTCTTTAACACTCTTTTAATAAGTTCTAACATAAGACCAATCTCTCCTTTTTCTCTTTCAAAGGAAATTCCCAACTCATATTCCGATTCCAAGCAATCAATTTCAAAAGAAAAAGGAAATATATACTCGAAAGGTACATTTTCGTGCTATTCTCGGAATTCATTCTCTGGAAATTCCTCAATTTACTGTTTCCTTTTAAGTTCTTGTACTGTTTTAATACTCTAATTTTCTTGAATATATATATCCCTAAAGTTTTCTCGTATTGAATTACATGCACAGCCTTGTTTTTGGGTTTAATTTAATAGGGTATATGCGTTTTGCCAGATTGATTTTACTTTCTTACTGATGCTAAATAAGGTTAAATTTTAATCTTTTTAGGTGCTTGATTGTATTTGTGTACAGCGGTGGAGCCACCTTATAGTAAAGGGGTGTCAAATTTCGCGAGAAAAATTTACTGTGTAGCTAGGTAAAAAAAATAAATTATATATATATATATATATACTATGTATTGACTCCCCTTAATATCCTGTCATATTCACTTTTATATATTTTGACATTTCTTAACGAAAATTCTGGCTTTGCCACTGTTTGTGTAGCTAAATATATGCTTGGATAGGGGCAAGAGTGATGGGGTTAAATTATTTTCTAGTGGGAATTCCTGGTGAAGAAAAAAAAAGACTGATCGATCAGTTGGGCGTCTGCTACTATTAGTCCTTCTCAGCTCAATTATACATGTGGTTCCACTCAGCAGTGCTTGTATTATGTTCTTAGTATTGAAAAGATTGATAGGCTTATGATTCAAAGCCAAAGTGGAACGTAAATCAGTAATATTAAACTAGAACTACAGAGTTTATGAAGTACACCTCAATTAATTGTACATTTGTACTGCTAATTTGACATGGATTTAGTGCATCGTAACAATTTATTTACATTGCTTATCCGATATTGACGGTGTCTGAATCTGAATAAAACATTTATATATTTCTCTTTCATTGTGATTCTGCATATATAACAGCGTTGTCTGGCCAATAGCATCTCCTTAATTGTCAAAGCCTTCAAGGTGGTAGGTATCTAGTTAAAGATGGGTGCAGAAAGTCCTACTTCATCAGCTGAAAAGGGTGGCATAGCTGTGGAGACATCACCAAATGGGTCAGTAGATCTCTTGTTCATTTTCATTAACAATTCTTATATCTCTTTTATCAAGTTACTAGATATTTAACTACAACAATCGATATGAAGTTAATTTGCTTCCTCCTTTCTTTCGCTTTGCTATGTGTTTTACACAATTAGATGTTGATGACAATTAGAAGCTTGTACAGAACTTGGCTTATGTTTCTTGTTCTTTTCAAGGACATAAGCCTGTTTAGATTCTACACCACACGGGCATTAACAAAAGCTTTAGTTTTTTGGTTGGGGCTGGACTGTGCAAAAGACTTGGCGGTGGAATAATATCTGCATATAAATTGGTCACATTACCGCAAAAGCTCAAACTGCCTCAGATGATTTGATTTGTTCGTAAAGTTTTTCTTTCTTTAGTGATTTTCTGGTTTGTCTCACCAAACTAGGAAGATTTCTTATGCTTCATGATGGTCTTTTGCCGTAGTTTTGGATCATCATCGTATCTGCTTAGGATAGTTGCTTACCATTTGCAAAATCCTTAACTTTTCATGCCGGAGTTTCAGTTCTTTCATCAAGTTTTAGCTGAAAAATTGAAGTTTTTTGGGGAGAGGTTATATTTTTTCAAGTTAATTAAATCAGTTGTTATGGATTACCTCTCCTCTGCTTCAAATCAGTTCGAACAGCATTTTGGTGCTCTCCCCAAAAGAAAAAAAAATTCAATGCTTCTGTTAGCTTTTACTTCTCAAAAAGTGGAGGTCGATTATGCTCCGATCTGAAACAAGGAACTAAATTAGTATTTCATGTTAATTCTTGGATAAAATGATTATTCTATTCCCAAACTTTCCGGACATTGATATGCACTGCAATCTGTGATTTGTTATTACTGGAAAAACTATTGTGAATGTTGCTTGATTGTTTTAGGGCTCTCTTTATGCAGCTCTCCTCCCTGCAAGAAGATTCAGAAGAAAGTTCCAAAAAGAGTTCACAAGGCAGAGCGAGAGAAAATGAAGCGTGACCATTTGAATGAGCTTTTTCTCGATTTGGCCAATGCACTTGGTAATTTCCTTGTCCGCTAATGATCCGTTCTTTCTTTTTTGGCAAATTCCAAAAGTGGCATTCTTTCATTATCTACTTTCAAATCAGAATCTGCCGATTAACCATACAATTACAGAAGCTTGACACTGATGCCTTATTGTTGTAGAACTATCTGATCAAACGAATGGAAAAGCCTCCATATTGAATGAGACTGCTCGTTTCGTAAAGGACATGATTTCCCAGATCAAGCATCTAAAGAGAGAAAATACAGCCTTGCTGTCTGAATCTCAATATGTAAGCCTCTTAATTTCTAGTTATATTTCCTGCTTGAAGATGTTATAATGTTGCATTTTTCGAATCTTTTGTCATCAAGAATTTTGAACCCACTCAGCTTTTTGATTATGCGACTTAAACTAATTTTTCCCCATTTTCTATTGTCGTTATTTGTCACCCTGCATTCCTGAAATCCATCCTCTCTCATTGACAGCTTAGTATGGAGAAAAAGGAGCTACAGGATGACAACTCCGCTCTGGAGTCTCAAATTGGCAAATTAGAGGGTGAAGTCAAAGAAAGGGTAGCTGAGACTAATCTTGACCTAAATCTAAGTCTTCCTGAAACTCAGCTACCACATTTAGCCTCTCAAGTTACAGATAACTTTCTCCGATTGCCTGGATCAGAGCATCCGTTCCAGCAGATGCAAATGCTGAACTCTCTTTATGTCGTTCCGTTGAATTCCACTCCTCAAGCTTATCCGGAGCCTGATGCTGCAAAGCCCGCAGCTATACCCACATATAGTGTGAAGAAACCACGGGCCAGATATCCAACTCCAGCTGATGTATGGCCATCCCAAATTCTTGAAAAGCGACCTCAATTAGGGCAGGAGGTTCAAAATAGTTTGTAAGAGTACTTTTCTAGTAGAGTTGAGGCCTTAAGAGGGAAGCCAAGTAAAATTTTGCAGTCCGTGTAGATTTAGACGATAAGCAGCATATTCCAACAATATTTTTGACTTGCAGCTCCCATTGTATAGAACAGTTTCCCTGCACTATAATCAGTGACCTTCTTCTTGTGCTAAGAGGAGCCGTGGTGGTCCCCCCGGACCGCCTGGATCCCACGAGTGAATCGAAAATTGGATCTACATTGGATCTCACCCGAATCGCCCCATATATTGCAGAATCAAAAGTGGCCCTAGTTTACGGTCAGATGAATGAACCGCCGGGAGCTCGTATGAGAGTTAGGGAAGAGATGCGGTTAAATGTAGTTAGAGCACTAAGCAGTCTAGAGAGCTGGTTGGTGTTATTTCCTATTTCCTTAAATCTAGATAACTGGTGATGTAAGTAACCCTTTAAGTAGGCGTTTGGCATGACATCTGTCATTATAAATCTCTTAGGTTATTTTTACACAACTAAGAGGGGCAATTAATTGTTACGACCCAAAATTCAACTAGTCGTGATGACACCTAACCCCAACCAGCTAGGTAAGCTAATTAACAATAATCTGATTCAATGAGATTTAATTAGAAAATAAATGAAGAAATAACTGAACTTTCATACGAGGAGTTCCCAAGGACTTGTAGTACAAATCATGAGTTTCTAAGATTTAGAGCTTACAAAGCTGGTATTAAATAAATACATCATCTGTTTCAGATTAATAATTCTAAATCTACCAAGAACAAAAGGCATCCATGTCTGGAATGCAGGTAACCTTCAATGCCAGCTCCCGCCATACACAACGACATCATCATAAAAAATACGCACGCAAGGTGTCAGAAGTATAGTAAGAGTACAACCGACCCCATGTACTCCATAAGTAACAAACCTAACCGAAGGTTGAGTAGTGACGAGTTGGAACAAAGGTCAGAGTCCAACACTAATAGCCAACAACATCTCATAACCACATAATAAAAGTGGTACAAGAAATAACTCAGAGATATAATGCTCAGTTCATTCACAGTTCCGAAAAAATAGGCATGCTTTTCAAGTATATCAGTGAAAACCCAAATTTTTTACTGAAATCACCAAAACATGACTAAATCTGAAAAACTGTGATTTTTCCCAAAAGCTTTCAACAACAGGTAAGATGTTTCATTATCAAATGGCACGAGGAAAGTACATCCCTATACCTACATGCCAATGTGTATGTGAAGTCATGAATGACGCAATACCATACAACATGAAGAAAATGCATCTCTATGCCTGTATGTCAAGTGTGCATGTTGAATGCAATGCAAGACAGTGATAAAATCATATGCGTATTCTCAGAGTTCACTTAGTCGTCCCAGTCACTCAGTCCTCTCAGTTACTCTGTCCTCCCAATCACTCGGCACTCGCTCTCGGCACTCGCACTCAGTAGGTTCCAGCTTTTACTGTGGGTGTGCAGACTCCGGAGGGGCGGATCCTGCCTAAGCGCTAATATAATCCAATCATGGAATAAATAAATAAAGTTTGTTGCAGCTTGCAGCTTGATCCCATAAACATCCTCACATTCAGGCTCTTGGCCTCACTCAGTCATCAATCTCTCCAGTCTCTCGGCCTCACAAATCTCATGCCAATCGGCCTAAATAATGATAATATGATGTGAGACAAATGATAACAGAGACTGAGATATGATATGCAATGAATGAGTATGTAATTGCAATTTAAGCAAATAACTCAACAACAGAAATGACCTAAGTGGGTCCCAACAGGATAAGCATATAGCCTAAACAGGGTTTCTAACATGGATCACAACTCAATTACACTAGCACGTAAAAATATCATGGATAAAGACAAGAATAGGTAACTACACAGTACCACAGAAACAACCGAGTCATAATTCACATGGTGCACACCCACACGCCCATCATATAGCATATGTATCACCTCAACACCAAACACATAACACGTATATTCCGGATTCATACCCTCAACACTAAGTTTAGAAGTGTTACTTACCTCGAACAAGAAAAATCTGATACCGAGCAAGCCAAACAATACTTTAGAAACGCCATCACACGCGACCTGGCCTCCAAGCGGCTCAAAACTAGCCAAAAGAAACTCAAATTAATCAAATAATGCCTAAGGAAATAATTCTAAATGTTAAAGGTCGAATATTTAATCAAAATTTTCAAAGTCAACCAAAAATTTAAACACGTGCCCGCACTTTAGAATCCGACAAAACTTATAAAATTCGATAACCCATTCAATTACGAGTCCAACTATACTAGTTTCACTCAAATCCAACTACGAATCGATGCTCAAAACTCGAAAATTCACTTTAAGAAGTGTTTAGACAAAACCCCAAATTTCTCTTTTAGATTCACTATTTAAATACCAAAATCAAAGATGGAATCATGTAAATTAATCAAAATTGAGTCAAAAATATCTATCTCAATTCAAACCCGACTTCAGATCAACCTCCAAATCCGTAAATTTCATCCCCTTAAGTTTTAAGGATAAAACCCACAAATCTCCTATAAAAACATGTGTTATTCATAAATGAAGTAGAATAATAATATTAATATACAAAATCTGAGGTTAGATACTGACCTCCATAAAAAAAAACGAGAAGAACGCCGCGAAAATCACCTCAAACGGTGCTCTAGAACTCAAGATATGCTCAAAATACTAAATAAACGCGGTCTGATTTTTTTAATACACAGGGAAATTTGCTTCTTTGCTCAAAATTCCCACCTGCGGTCTGCCAGCTGTAATTTCTGCATTTGCGGTCCATTTTTCGTACCTGCGGGGTCGCAGATGCGGACCTAACTTCGCTTCTAGGAAACACCAGCATTAGCTTTCTTCTCTGACACTAAAATAAGCATAGCTTCCTCATACGATGTCCGGATTCGATGATTCTTTTTGTTATGACTCAGTAATTATGATACAAATATAATGCTTCAATCAAAACAAAAATTGGAGCTTATTTTTTTTTTTAATATGGTAGCCTTTATGCTTTAAAAAAACGACGTCGAAACATAAAAACGAGTGCAACACAACCCAAATCTATCTGAAACTCACCCAAACCCCTCGGTAGCCGGTCCGAACATTCCAAAAATTCACATATCATAACACAGACTTAATCGAGGCCACAAATCACGCATAAAAGTATCAAAACCACGAATCGCACGAACTTAATGAACTTTTGAACTTTCAACTTCCAAAACTCGTGCCGAACCATATCAAATCAACTCGGAATTGCCTCAAAATTTGCACATAGGTCCCTAATGATATAACGAAACTATTCCAATTCCCGAAACCATAATCCGAACCCGATATTATCAAAGACAACTCCTGGTCAAACTTATGAACATTCCAACCCTTCAAATTTCAAACTTTCACCGAATAGTGCAGAAACCTTCTAGAAATATCCAAATGCAAATCGGGGCATATGCCCAAGTCAAAAATCACCATCCGGACCTAAATGAACCATCAAAAATCCGATCCTGGGTCAAATACTCAAAAGCCAAACTTGGTCAACTCTTCCAACTTAAAGCTTCAAACATGAAATTCATTCTTCCAAACTTATTCCGAATAACCCGAAAATCGAAAGCGAAGATGCACACAAGTCATAATACATCATACAGAGCTACTCATCCCTCAAACCACCGAGCGAAGTGTAAATGCTCAAAATAACTGGCTGGGTCACTACATTCTCCCCTATTTAAACATACGTTCGTCCTCTAACGTGCCAAGAGTTGTTCCTAAGCCGTCAAATCAATGTGTAACCTTAACACAAACATACCCGAGGGTGATCCCACATCACTATAATCTATATAAGCTTGTCGACACAACCTAACTGAAGATCCTTAATTCAACCTTAGCCCATAAACCTTGGAACCCAATTTCCAACATCTGAAAATCCTTACAAGACCCGAATCTCGCACCTACACACTGTATAAATCTGAACAAGCTGTATCAAGTCATATCCATAACCCCAAGATGTAATCATATGATATACCACGTAACTCAAATGCTCACAGCAATAAATTTTGACCATAGTAGTTGCTCAAACACACCCGGTACCATAACAAACCTCATATCAAATAAAACCTCATTCTAAAACCTTCGTACATTGGCGATGATGAAAGAAACATGCAGAAACTCGTAACTACTCATCAGATCAACAAGTCATAGAGCTTCCTCTCCTTCAACAAGAACTATAGCCAATTTCTAAGCTGACCTCCGATATTACTCTTCCAAACAAACCGTAATCAAATTCGATAGCAATCACTTCAGCCCCAAAGACTTCATCTCGTCAAATACAAGCTACTCTAGTGACATGCCACACCAATACTACCTAGAGCCACAAACCGTGCAATCCGTGCACCAATACACAACAATTCAAATGCACTCAAAATGAAAAATGACTTAAATTAGAGAATCATCCTGCAATCTCAACAAGTATCACCACAACACAATGCTAAGAACCCATCACGCACAGTAGGAAAAACACACACGAATCTATCACAAAGGATGATATCCCATCATAACCCCACTACAATACGTAACCCATCCAAACACTAGCCCAGATGAAGTACCTCCAGTCACCATGCTAAGAATCAACAACGACATGCAATTCGACATCAAATACATGAAGTTTATGAACGAAACCACGATGAATAAAATAGAACAATATGCCACAACCTGGAATGACCATAACCAAGCAGCAATCAACCATTAAACACCCCAATAACCATTTCTCTCCAATTCTGCTACAAGGCCCAAACAGAACCACATCGATGTGAATATAACCAACAAATCACAACCCCTCGTAGCATAGAACAGTAACATATTGAACATATCAAATACTAATAAAATCAATTCTACCTGAATGGCACATCCCTCAAAATAGCAGTACGAAGTCAACAAATCCGACCCGGTTTAGAATACACATCCTCCTCGGGCCTACAAATGGGCCCTCAAATTGACTCTGGTCATCCGTAAATGGATAAATAGCCCTCCTAAGTCCTCAATGATCTAACCATAACAAGTATCACCATCTAGCTAACTTTGGACACATCTTTAGAGTCTGCAACCCCGAAAAAATCTACTCTTGAGAACTACTACTCCAAATCCATAGAACACATGAATCGCCATAGCCGATCCCAACTCCAGCGTCTGAATGTCTAACACATCTCTCATGCACGATCATCTCACGAGGAACACTTCTATAATTCTTCCGTGTCATATAACAAAAATCTGAATATAAACAGCTGATCAATCAGGTGAGTACCATAATCCCAATGAAGCATCTGTAAGTCAAAACACCGTGCACCTTATGAATGCACACTCTCCTCATGCAATACCAAGTAGTAATATCATTCATCTAGTCGTCTGAAACCGTCCATGTTGCCTAAGAATTCATGACCTTCCCTTCAATATTGAACCATGACCTTGCACACGCAAATCTCAATCCCATGCAACACACCACATATATCATGCCATCATATGAAAAGTACGAGAATCTTATAATCAAATCTGATGCACTAGCAGAATGCATACCCCATCAATCAGAAACCTTTCATTTGATCCCATCTAGGAGAAAATCATAATACGTGACATGCTCCTCACGCCAGTAGGAAATATCCATCTCAAAATATGGTAAAAACCATCGAGAAATCTTCGAACCCCATTTGAACATAACCAAGCCATTAGAACTGAATCTCTCTAACTCAACCAAGCCACGCAGGTCACCAAACCCAAGAGTATTGCCACAAAACACCTGTAGAGACTCACCACATCACAAGTAGCCAAAGAATCGATCATATTCATTACCGTGTTGTTCCAACCTACTACCAAGTTGTCCTATTTCTCCGAGCTCCTTCCGAATTACCCTCAAGTTAACACTTCTCCTTGCCAAAAACACCACGATCTTTACCCAAAGCTCACCACAAGAGATCCTAGCATAAAACCACACCACCCTAAGGCTAATAAGCCGTTGTATTCCCTCTTAAGCACCCTAAAAGTACCACAACCGAGACACCCATTCTGAAGAGACCTTTTGTGAATCTAATGTCATTTCATTCACCTACTTAATATCAAAATTTAAAGTCCACAATGATATAATAATACCGCAAGTCTCGACACCATCCAATGTAAATCTCAGATTCTAGCCATATACAAATCCTAAAAACTCCCAACTGCTACATATAACTCCTCAATCCATTAGAACCTTATCGAGAGTCATCCACTATGATCAAATCCCCATTGTATCGCCAAAACAGGCCGAACGAACTGTGGCCCATTAGCATGATGACACCCAAAGAAGTATTCAACGCCTCTAAGCAACTGAGAAAATTCATACTCCATGCGTGCTACATCCTTCATGAATAACAACTAAATTATTTCATGATTCCCATATACCCATAAAGTGCAATACATCATGCATCCAGAAATTTCCTTGCTTAAGTCATCCTCAAAATCAGCTTCTGCAAGTCATAACATATCCACAAGTATATCGTAGGCCGAAAATGATACAACACGGAACCATGCAATAAAAGCATCGGTAGCAGACTCCGCCACTTGGCTCAAAGCCATATAACAAAACACTCGATAACTCATAATACCCATGCTCTATTACTGCCATAATCCAACACCGAAATTTAACTCAATCCTTCATAATCCCATATAACAAAAACCATCTAATACCTCAAATCATCTGAAAATCTCGCATTCATCCTCGTGATGGTTAGGTCAACTATTAACACCGATCCAAACTCAAATCGCACATATATCACCCACTGATAGAAAAGAAAGCCACAACACACCATCATAAGGATCACATATCCGTAGGTTACCTTGCAGGTGATAACCCACCTGCTAAGCCTCAAACTGACATATCTCTATGCCCTTTCACAACCACAACTACTACGCAATCACTTAATTATTCCTAAGTTTGAACTCATCAACAAGACATGAGAATCTAATTTTTTTCATAATTAAACAACATGAAAGATCCTTCAACACGCTCATAACTCGTGACTGTACGTCACTTGAAGAAAAAAATCAACATCCAATAGTCCTTTTACATCTCAAGAAAACTCTTCTCGTCACATCAAACCATCTGAACACATCTCATAGTCACATCATACTCATCATATAGCCATCCAACCACTCATCAAGCCATTAATCCCACTCGTAGGGACACTACCGAACATATAAGTACAAAAGTATATACTCACACAACTAAAACTACCGAGCCTAAGCTGCGGTCTAAACCTGGCCTCAAGTCCTCCAGTCTGGCCCATCATCAGCACACACAAATCACATCTCCCACCTCATCCATGGAATCACAAATCATCGGTTCACAGCTGATACAGAGTGCTCGCGTACGCTTACGAGTGAGCGGAAGGAATTCAAAGACTTACGCTTCAAGTTGAATCAATTTCGCACGATAAGGAAAGAAAGATGGGAAGTTTATACTAAATGACATGCAGCCTCTCAAAGATAGGTATAGACGTCATCATACCAATCCGCAAGACTTTACTAGACACTTGCTCATGGCTCGTAGAACCTATGAATCTAGAGCTCTAATACCCAATTATTGCGATCTAAAATCAAACTAGTCATGATGGCACCTAACCCCAACCCGCTAAGTAAGCCAATTAACAATAATCTGATTCAGTAAGATTTAATTAGAAAATAAATGAAGAAATAACTCAACTTTTATACAATGAATTCCCAAGTACTAGTAGTAAATCTCATGAGCTTCTAAGATTTAGAGTTTACAAAACTGGTACGAAATAAATACATCATCTGTTTGACATATACATGAACATATTAATAATTCTAAATCTACCAAGAACAAAAGGCAGCAATATCCAGAACGTAGGTACGTCTTCAATGCCAGCTCCCCCCGTACGCAGTGACATTAACATCAAAAATCTACACGCAAGGTGCAGAAGTGTAGTATGATTACAACCGACCCCATATGCTCAATAAGTAACAAACATAATCTAAGGTTGAAAGTAGTGACGAGCTGGGACAAAGGTCAGAGTCCAACATAAATACAACAACAACCACAACAACAACGACCTAGTAAAATCCCACCAGAGGGGTCTAGGGAGGGTAGAGTGTACGTAGACCTTACCCTACCCCGGAAGGGGTAGTGAGACTGTTTCCGTGAGACCCTCGACTCATAGACAATAGATCTATAACAACAAAAACCCAAAAAATAATATCACCAATGTGAGAGACAACAAATAAATGGAAAAACAGTAACACAAATATTACGTAAAAGTGTGAAACACAACATAAATTCCTAGTAGTGCTAGTCAAAACACTATCATACTCGCCGGAACAAAGAAGGAAACAGGGACAAAGAGGAAAACCGCTCGACTACCCCTTAAACTACAACCCTAATGCTCGACCTCCACACCTTCCTATCAAGAGCCATGTCCTCAGAAATCTGGAGCCGCACCATGTCCTGTTTGATCACCTCGCCCCAATACTTCTTAGGCCGCCCTCTATCTCTTCTCGTACCTGCCAAATCCAACCTCTCACACCTCCTAACTGGGGCATCTAGGCTTCTTCTCTGCACGTTCCCGAACCATCTAAGTCGCGCTTCCCGCATCTTGTCGTCCACCAGAGCCAAGCCCACCTTCTCCCGAATATCTTCATTCCTAATCTTATCCAGCCTAGTGTGCCCACACATCCATTTCAACATCCTTATTTTTGCTACTTTCATCTGGATATGTGAATTCTTGACTGGCCAACACTCATCCTCATACAACATGACCGGTCTAACCACCACTCTATAGAACTTACCTTTGAGTTTCGATGGCATATTCTTGTCACACAGGACTCTAGACGCTAACCTCCATTTCATCCACCCCACCCCTATACGGTGCGTAACATCCTCGTAGATCTCCCATCTCCCTGGATAATTGACCCTAAGTACTTAAAACTTTCTCTTTTGAGGATGACCTGTGAGTCAAGCCTGATTTCCACGTCCGATTACCCCGTCACATTGCTGAACTTACATTCCACATATTTCGTGTTAGTCCTACTCAACTTGAAACCTTTAAGACTCCAGGGCCTGCCTCCATACCTCCAGTCTCCCATTAACGCTGCCTCGCGTCTCATCAATCAGAATTATATCATCAGCGAACAACATACACCATGGCACCTCTCCTTGGATAAGGTGTGTCAGTGCGTCCATCACCAGGGAAAATAAGAACGGGTTGAGCGCAGATCCTTGGTGTAACCCTATAACCACCGGAAAAGGTTCGGAGTCACCCCCACAGTCCTAACCTAAGTCATAGCTCCATAATACATATCCTTTATCACCCTAATATAAGCCACCGACACACCTTTCGCCTCCAAACATCTCCAAAGGACGTCCTTAGGGACCTTGTCATATGCCTTCTCTAGGTCAATAAACACTATATGTAAATACCTCTTCCTATCCCTGTATTGTTCCACCAACCTCCTAATAAGGTGGATAGCTTCCGTAGAATAACGATCCGGCATGAACCCGAACTGGTTTTCTGATATAGACACCTCCCTCCTTATCCTCCCTTCCACCACCCTCTCCCAAACTTTCATTGTGTGACTTAGTAACTTGATATCCCTATAGTAGTTACAATTCTGGATATCCCTTTTGTTCTTGTACACCGGAACCATTGTACTCCACCGCCACTCATCAGGCATCCTCTTCACCCTGAAGATAACATTATACAGCCCAGTCAGCCACTCCAAGCCTGCTCTACTCGCATATCTCCAGAACTCTATTGGAATATGGTCTGTTCCCGTCGCTTTGCCCCGACTCATCTTACCCATCTCACCCTTGGTACAAGAAATAACTCTGAAATATAATGCTCAGCTTGTTCCCAGTTCCGGAAAAATAGGCATACTTTTCAAATATATTAGTGGAAACCCAAATCTTTTACTGAAATTACCAAAACATGAGTAAATCTGAAAAATTGTGATTTTTTCCAAAAACTTTCAACAACAGGTAAGATGTTTCATTATCAAATGGCATGAGGAAAGTACATCTCTATGCCTACATGTCAATTAGTATATGAATACATGAATGATGCAACACTGTACAACATGAGTAAAATACATCTCTATGCATGCATTGTCAAGTGTACATGTCGAATGCAATGCAACATAGTGATAAAACCATATGCATACTCTCAGAGTATCAATTCACTCAGTCCTCTCAGTCACTCAGTCCTCCCAATCACTCAGTCCTCACCGTCACTCAGTCATCACAATCACTCAGTCATCACAATCACTCAGCCCTCACAGTTACTTAGTCCTCCCAATCACTCGGCACTCGCTCTCGTCACTCAGACTTGACACTCGCACTCAGTAGGTACCTACACTCACTGTGGGTGTGCAGACTCCGGAGGGGTGGATCCTACCCAAGCGCTAATATAAGCCAATCATGGCATATATCAATAAAGCCTGCTGCAACGTGCAACTCGATCCCATAAACATCCTTACTATCAGGCCCTCGGCCTCACTCAGTCATCAGTGTCTCCAGTCTCTCGGCCTCACAAATATCATGCCAATCGGCCCAAATAATGATAATATATTGTGAGACAAAATAATAGAGACTAAGATATGATATGCAATGAATGAGTATGCAATTTAAGCAAATAATTCAACAACGGAAATGACCTCAGTGGGTTCCAACAGGATAAACATATAGCCTAAACATAGTTTTTAATATGGATCACAACTCAATTACACTAGCACGTAGAAATCTCATGGATAAAGATAAGATTAGGTAACTACACAGTACCATAGAAACAAACGAGTCATAATTCATACGGTGCACGCCCGTCACCTAGAATGTACGTCACCTCAACACCAAACACATAACACGTATATTCGGGGTTCATACCTTCAACACTAAGTTTAGAAGTGTTATTTACCTCGAACAAGCCAAATTCGATACCGAGCAAGCCAAACAATACTCTAAAAACGCCATCACGCGCGATCCGACCTCCAAATGACTCAAACTAGCCAAAAGAAACTCAAATTAATCAAATAATGCCTAAGGAAATAATTCCAAATGTTAAAGGTCGAATCTTTAATCAAAAGTCCCAAAGTCAACCAAAACGTCAAACGCGGGCCGCACCACGAAATTCGACAAAACTTATAAAATCCGATAACTTATTCAATTATGAGTCCAACCATACTAGTTTCACTCAAATCCGACTTCGAATCGATACTTAAACTCGAAAATTCACTTTAAGAAATGTTTTGACAAAACCTCCAATTTCTCTTTTAGATTCACCATTTAAATACCAAAATCAAAGATGAAAATCATGTAAATTAATCCAAACCGAGTAAAAAATACCTATCTCAATTCAAACTCGACTTCAAATCAACCTCCAAATCCATAAATTTCACCCCCTTATGTTTTAGGGATAAAACCAACAAATCTCCAATCAAAACATGGGTTAATTCATAAATAAAGTAGAATAATCATGTTAAAATACAAAATCTGAAGTTAGATACTGACCTCCATGAAAAAAAACGAGAATAATTCCTCGAAAATCACCTCAAACGGAGCTTTAGAACTCAAGATATGCTCAAAATACTAAATAAACGCAGTATGATTTTTTTAATACACAGGGAATTCCCTTCCGCGCTCAAAATCCGCACCTGCTGTCTGTCAGCTGTAATTTCTGCATTTGCGGTCCATTTGTCGTACCTGCGAGGTCGCATATGCGGATGCGATTTCGCATCTGTGAAGCACCAACACCAGATTTCTTCTATGACACTAAAATGGGCATAACTCTTACATACGATGTCCGAATTTGATGATTCTTTTTTATATGGATACGTAATTAAGATACAAATATAATGCTTCACTCAAAATAAGAAATTGGATCTCATTTGCTTAATGTGGTACCATTTATGGTTGAAAAAATGACGTCAAAACATCATAAACGAGCACAACACAACCCAAACCTATCTGAAACTCAACCAAATCCCTCGGGACCCTGTCCGAACATTCCAACAAGTCCCATATCATAACACAGACTTACTCGAGGCCACAAATCACACATAAAAGTATCAAAATCATGAATCACACCTCAAATCGAACTTAATGATCTTTTTAACTTTCAACTTCCAAAACACGTGCCGAGCCATATCAAATCAACTCGGAATGGCCTCAAATATTGTACACAAGTCCCTAATGACATAATGAAGTTATTCCAATTACTGGAACCATAAACCGAATCGGATATCATCAAAGTTAACTCTTAATCAAACTTATGAACATTCCAAACCTTCAATTTCCAACTTTCGCCAAATAGTGCTGAAACCTTCTAGAAATATCCAAATGCAAATCGGGACATATGCCCAAGTCACAAATCACCATCCAGGCCGAACGGAACCGTCAAAACTCCAATCGAGGTCAAATACTCAAAAGTCAAACTTGGTCAACTCATCCAACTTAAAGCTTCAACATAAAATTCATTCTTCCAAACTAATTCCGAATCGCCCAAAAACTGAAAGCGACAATGCACACAAGTCATAATACATCATAAGAGCTACTCATGCCTTCAAACCACCGAGCGAAGTACAAATGCTCAAAACGACCGACTGAGTCATTACATTAATTTCTCTAAATATCGTCCTATATTCTTTATTACCTTTTCCTTTTGTTATACTACCGTATTTCCTCTAAGTCCGAATAGTGGCTTGAAATATAGGATTCTTCAATAAATTTATAAGTCTTAACCATGGTACCGCCTTTAGATGTTGAAAAACTAGTACTCATTTTATTCATTAGACAAGTATTTTCACTATCAAGATTGGCCTAGACATGAGAACATGTATCACGTTCCATTACTACTTTTTTAGGTCAGTTTTAAGTTTCCAAAGAATTATCATATTATTGGGTCCCCATAATCAAACCACCTGCTAGTTTTTGACCCCCGAAATATGATGTACTCCACTTTCAACACTTCTAGTTGCTGGAGGCAATTGCATAATAACAAAACTGAATTCAGTGAAACAGGATGCATGAAAATTACAATGTAATGATTTGTAAATTCATCCTGTATTAACTAGATATATTATTCAAATATTACTTAAACATTTATCTCTTCGTCATTCCCGGTCACTATCACAAGCCGGTCCTTCCCTGAAAAACAAAATATACAATAAAGATAGTCAAACTTTTTGTAGTACTCAAAACCATTAAAAATGAAAGAGAAAAAAGAGAAGAAAGCTTCTTTCCTTCTTGGTAGCTTCCCAGATGCAAACCTCGACTTGACATGAGCTAGCTTTGTTTGTGACCTGCATCAAAATATTATTTTGCATTCAGTATTAATATCAAATTGAATAATTTAGCTATAAAAGTTACAATCAAAATAAGAATACATTAAAGCTTTTGTATGTAACTTTCCATGCCTCTTTGTTTCTCCCACCACTCCTAAAAATCTCCCCGAACTTCCTAAAGAAAAAAAAAATGGAAGAATCAATCAACAACAACCTTCTCCGAGTTCATTTCTTCCCCTCAAGATCCCACAAAAAGATACGTTACCTAATCACTCTGATAACTATAATCACTCTCCTAATTGCTGCTCTAATCTCAAGGCGCCAAGTTTAGGCATTAAGCCGCGAAACGCTTTCGTATCACTCGAAACTCGATCCGAACGCACGCCCAAGTCTAAATAATTATACGAACCTATTGGAACCACCAAATACCGATTCCGAAGTTGTTTACTCAAAATATTGACTCAAGTCAAACTTGGCCATCTTAGGCTAGGAATTAAGTGTTCCGATTTCAACCCGAACCCCTCCAAAACCAAACCAACAATTCCCACAAGTCATAAAACAATAAATACATACGGAAAGTCTTAATTAGAGGAACTGGGATCTAAAAAGCAAAACGACCAGTTGGATCATTACGATATGAGTTTTACACGACCTTGACTAGAAGAAAACACACCACGAGGAGCTCTAGGCAAAGGTCCAGGTTGCTGTAAGGCAACTATATATCGATGATGATTCATTTATCTCATCAGGTGAAATAGGAGATATTGTTACGTATTTTTAGGGATATAGTAGATATGCCCTAAATTCATTCTTATATTTGATGATTTGAATATATTTTTATGGACATTATTTGATATAAAAATATATGGCATATTTGATATTCTTTTATCATAGTTATTATTAATTACTTTATAATTTAATAAGGTCCTTGATTAAATGTTGAGACTTGTCATTGTGATAGAGATCATGATAATGAGAGTAAAGTCTCTTGCAATTTAATTTAAATTTGTTCTTGATCGTAGGATTATTAATTTGGTCATTAGTAATCCGGTTAGATCAATATTTATGTGATCGTCTTTATGGGATAAAGATTAGTTGATCTCATTAACTAAATCACATAAATAGATGATGCATACAGAGATATGATCATTGAACCGACTCATTGGATAATTCATCATGGTTAGAATTACCATAAACTGCCAATAGGATATTCTCTTGAAGAATGTGATGTAAGAGTTTCCTTTGACCTGAGATCGTCACAGTAATTGACAAGTTATTTATTGTGCTTTGATACTAGACACCTATGGCCCTTGGGCGATAGTTGAAAGGATATTGGGTACAATTAAATACTTGTAGAATTAGTGATTGATCAAGATGGAATCTGCCAACTCTTGGTAATGAGTTTAAGCTCCATGTTGTCATGAATTATAAACAACCAAATTAGACCTTGGCCAGGGCAATTGAATGAAAGAAGAAAAGAGTTTCTTAGGTCATTCAATAGTCGATTATATTTGACATGAACACATAGTTGGTTGCCTATTAGGATTTGACAATTGAACCATATCCTAGGGTGACTCAGAGCTATAAGGACAGACGTAAATTTATATTATTCTTCTACGGATTCTTGAGAGTAAATTGTGTACTTCATGCTATCCGGTCGTTAAGGAGTGTTGCTAGACGTCATCCTTGATTAGTATATTGATATGATCAATTTACTACCGGTTTAGTATTGAACCTATGGGATCGCACACTAACGAGTGTTTTGATCTTTGCTAAATGATTAATTAAATTGTTTGATAATTAAATAACTTAATTAGTCAAGTAAATTTAATTTATTAGTCCAAATAAAATATTATTATATTTTGTGTTATCACAGAGAATATAGTTAATATTGTGAACAAATTAAAATTTTCTATTTGGAATAAAAAATTAAATTATCTCTTGGTTAAATATATATGTGATATGTATAATTAATACTTATTTTATATAAGATATGTTATATAAAATAGTAAGAAAACATTGATGGAAACTTACTAGTGAAATTCAATGTGGAATTAGATTCACGTTAAAGTCCATCAAAGGACTAGCTGCCAACGTTCACATATAATCCCATTTGGAAGGGGATATATTTTTCTAATGGAAAACTTTTACAGAGTCTATTTTTGGAACTAGATTTGTACCGAAAGTAATTCACCACCTTAACCAATAGGAAATAGGTTTAGGTGATGTTATAAAAGGGGTCATGGGAAAGTTCCGTGGGTGTTCTTGATGAAAAATACACTTTGTGGAAGTGTGTGATTAAAAAAGGATTTCTTTGAAGAAATTAAAAATTAAGAGATATATTCATCAATTTTCTTGTCGCATTATTTGCTGGGGTATTGAGAAAATTTCAGCATAAGTTCTTCGTTGAATTTGTTCGCGGGTTTCATTTATCAAAGAGTTGATAGCAAGGAGCGGTTTCGGTGTGAATACGCATAGAGTCTTCACACTATCGAAGAATTTTGAAATGAGACTCTCCTCACCATGTACGTCCCAGATCCGATCTTTGACATTTAAATAAACTTAAACACGAACAGATCTTCCTAGGATTGTTATTATCTTCCACTGCGTGTTACGAACATCTATATGCAATCCTACAGTGGTATCAGAGCCATGGTTTCTCGTGTCTAAAATTTATTTACGAAATATTTTAAGATTATATTTGAAGAGTTCAAACCATAATACTTGTGTATTGTGCAATATTCAAATTGTTTGAATGCATATTAGACTAAATATATATTCATATAAGTTAAACTATTGAGATAGTTCGTAACTTGAATTTAAAATTTTGTATTAGATATGACGGGTATCTATAATAGGTTATTGGATTCTAATATTATTCTAATTATTATTAGTTCATGAGATGTTAATTAATAATTGTTTTCTGGCATGAATTATTTTTTTGTGATATATAAGATAAACATGTTAGAAGATGTTGAATTTTGTTTTTATGTCACGTGCTTGTTCATTACATAATTTTGAATTATTTATTACATATGATGTAAATTAATTTGAGACTAAGCATGTAGACAACTTGAACTAAATTCACATGCTATAAAAGATTTGATCTTCATGTTATTAAAAATTGATTTAGTAACAATTCCCTCTTACTAAAAATTGAGTTCTTAAATAATAAAATATAAGATATTTTATTATAGAGCTATCCATCAAAGTAAATAATTTTACTTATTTCTTGTTTATAAGGAGCGGCCTGACTACCAGGAGACTTATAGTTCGAAAATATGTTAAAATTATTTATTGCATTAGATGCATGGATTGAAAGAATTATTCAATTCTACACTAGACGCCTAGACTACCGGGGGAGTATAAAAATTAATAAGTTCTTTGCTATCATGATGGTTGAGCTCAACTATGCCAATAGGATCGACCTGACTACCAGGGGACTATTTGACATAGAGCTATTTAAGAAAATTATATGGGGATACAATTGGTAAGAGTACCTAGATTTAAAATATATGTGAGAAACGACTTAACTTCCAATGGGCTCATACATATTGTTAAAGGATTCCTTTACTCCACCAACAAAAATAAAGATTTCGTAAACTATAATGAGGGTAAATAGTTTAAAATAATTAGTGGAAATATCATTTAGATAAAAGTACATGCCTTTAAGATATGTAAATATATTCTTATATTATTACTTTTTTTTTTCTATACTTTTGATTTCTCAATATGCCTGTCATATCACTGCGTGAAATACTTGAGACTAACAAGTTGGTAGGACCAAACTTTGATGACTGGTATAGAAATTTGAGAATTGTTCTCATACATGAAAAGCTCATTGATGTGATCGATAAGCCTGCAACTATAGTCCCACCAGAGAATGATGTTGAAGGCACCAGGGTTTATCAGAAACACTTGGAAGAATGCCTTGCTATTAAACGCATCATTCTCGCTTCTATGAGTTCTAAACTCCAGAGGAAACATCAGAATATGGATCCAACTGCAATCATTGAGTATCCTAAGAAGATGCTTGAACACAGTTGGACATTGAAAACTGTCCAGTTGGACCCCTTTGTCAATCATGTGATTGTTCTTACCGAAAAACCTGAGAAGTTGGGGTACAAGCTTGGTAAAGAGATTTCTGAAGATTTGATCTTGCAGTCAGTATATGATGCTGGATGTTTTCACTGTAAGAAGAAAGGGCATTGGAAGAGAAACTGCAAGGAGTATCTTGCAACTCTAAAGGACAAGAAACAAGATGAGACATTAATGAAAAGTGTTTTCAAGGTTTCTTTATCTACTACTAATTCTTCACTGTAGGTATTAGATACTGCCAGTGGTTATAACTTATGCAACATCTTGCAAAGGTTCAAGATAAGTAGGAGACTAAAGAAATGAGAAGTTAATCTACAAGTTGGAAATGGTACAAAATTTGCGGTCGTAGCTGTAGGGTCAATTTCTTTAATAATTCCTACGGGCAAAGTACTTATGTTGGATGATTGTTATTACGTTCCTAAATTTATTTCAAACATAATTTTAGCTTCTATGTTAGAAAAATATGGTTTTCGCATTATTATAGGCAATGGTATTTGCTCCATTTATTATGGTGATAATTTATATGTGAATGGCTATCTCCAACATGATGTTTACGTCTTACCTAATGTGAATGCTAATTCGATTATGCCTGTTTCATGTCTTAGAGAAAAAGAGATGATCATGTAAATCATACATACCTTTGGCATTATAGGCTTGGTCATGTTGGAGAGAAAAGAATTAATAAGTTGTACAAGGAAGGGTACCTTGATAAGTATGATTTTGAATCATATCCAACTTGTGAATCTTGTCTCAAAGGTAAAATGACCAAATCTCCATTTAATGGAAGTGGAGAAAGAGCATCTGAATTATTGGGACTAATTCATATAGATGTTTGTGGGCCCATGAAAATTCAAGCTAGAGGTGGATATTCTTACTTCATCACCTTCACTGATGATATGTCAAGATATGGATTTGTGTATCTTATGAAACATAAATCTAAATCTTTTGAAATGTTCAAAAGGTTCCATAGTGAAGTTGACAAACAGACTGGTAAAAGTATCAAAGTACTAAGGTCTGATAGAGGTGGAGAATATCTTAGTAAAAATTTTACTAGGTATCTCAAAGAGAATGAGATTCTCTCACAGTGGACACCTCCAGGAACACCACAACACAATGGTGTGTCTGTAAGGAGAAATCAAACCTTATTAGATATGGTGAGATCTATGATGGGCTCACTGATCTTCCAATAAATTTATGGGGATATACTTTGGAAGCAGCAACATACTTACTTAATAAGGTTCCCACTAAGTCAGTCTCTACAACATCATATGAGATATACAAAGAACGTAAGCCAAACCTTAAACACATTAAAGTTTGGGGTTGTCCAACTTATGTTAAGAGACTACAATCTAATAAACTTGACTCAAGATCTGATAAGTGTAGGTTCCTTTGGTATCCCAAATAAACAATGGGATATTATTTCTATCACCCTTTTGACCATAAAGTGTTTGTGGCTAGAGGAGCAACCTTTTTGGAAAGGGAATTTATTATAGAAGAAAATTATAGTGGAGAAATAGAACTTGGTGAAGCTCAAGAAATTAATGAATCAACACAAAATCAAGATATGATACACAAGTTGAAGAACCTTTATTGGATGTTTTGAAGTTGACAAGGAAGTTGCCATCTTCAACGACTAAAGTTCAAGAACTAAATGTAGTTCAAGAACAGGTCAATGAACCAGTTCCAAACCAAATTGAGCACTGATCACGCTCAACTATGTCTTATAAAAGACTAAATGGACGTTGCAAATATAATCCGGGGTATTATGCCCAGAGTCGATCCCACAGGGAATTTACGTATCAATCAGGTCGTTAGAATACACAACTTTTACTCAATCAATTCTCTCAAGACTTTTTACTATAAATTGGTGATGTTTTAATAATTCTACTGACAATAATAATAACTAAAAATTACTAACAATGTGTTGTAAACAATTATGATAAAGGTCTAAGGCTATGGTTTCCCCCATTGGTGAATTCCTTCTCGGATACTTCTTATAGTTTGATTAGTTGTCTCTCTCAATCATGAACACTATATCTACCATAAATCTCTCTCAAGTAATTATGATAATTTACTAGACGCACTCTCTCAAGTTACGCTAGCTAGATTGCATTACAGTTCACTTTAGATTGCACCCGAGGTATCGTTATCTCTAATCCAACCTCTAAACCCTCGGTTATGACTTTCGTCTATACTCTGGGAGTGGTGTTGTTCAAACAATTACCTAAATATGCACTCTCTCTCAAGTAGATACATAATAAATAGGCACAGCTAATTGAGGGCCCTTCAATCAACTACAACAAGAACGTAGTTGAACAAATAAAGATTAATCAACCAATCAAAACTATATTAATATCACAATAAGTTTATCCCCCAACGCATTCCACCAAAACCCTAGGTTAAGAAAATTAGCTATTCATATTCATAAGAATTAATTCTAAAATAACTTGTATAATTGAACTACAAAATAATAAGTAAAAGCTATGAAAATCAATGTTTGCTTCACTGAGTAATTCACACGTTGTTCTTCACTTCAATGGCTTCCTTCTTTCAAGTTGTGTTCTTGGGTCTATTTATCTGTTTGGGATAAACCCTAAACGTGTAGGAGACTTCTATTCCAATCGGGAAACACTTAAACTCTTCAAAAACTCGGAGTTAACCGGAACAGGGGCCTGCGTTTGGGCCCTGGCGCCTGGATAACGCCAGGCTAAGGCAGGCGTTTGGGCTCTATCGCCTGGCTAACGCCAGGCAGGGTCAGGCGTTTGGGCTCAAACTCCCGGCTAAAGCCCGGTGCACTCCTCTTCGCCTCTTGAGCATATTTTCGATGTTT
>ML422920.1:0-56454 GCA_005239525.1 Nicotiana knightiana | reverse complement strand
TAATACCTTTCTCTTGAAGTAGGCGCCCGATTTGTTGGGATCTTGCTTCTAAAGTTTGGGCATAACTCTGTTCTTGCCATTGTTGCAACCCTTTTTCTAACCAAGCCATCATGGCATAGCACTGTTCCCTCTCTGTTTTAAACCCTTTTTCCTGTTTGGCCCTCTCGTTCTCGATGGTGACCAATTTTTCTTTCAAGCCCACGACTTCCTGGTCATATTTCCTTTTTAGTTTCTGAACAAATCCCTTCTTTCTTCCTCACTCCTTGCTAGTCTTGCACGAACTTCGGCCAGTTCTTCTTCGGCTTTGTCTAACTCATTCCCATAACTACATACTTTATGCCTCAAACTGTTGATAAGCCTTTCATCGGTCCTGCTTCTCTCTGGGTTCTCAGCAGCTGTTTTCAGTTCCTGTATCTGGGCCCGGAGGGCTTCATTTTCTTGAGCTAATCTATTTTTCTCTCCTTCGATTGAGGCAGTTTGTAGAGTATTTTCGAACTTGATTTCCCTGACCTGGGCCTCCAATTTGCTTATGGTGGCTCGGTAGCTGTTCTCTTTTTCTAACCAAGCCCAATGCTCTTGAGTTTGCTCGGTGAATTGTTGTACATGGGGTCTTTTTGCGGGTCGTTCTTGCTCTTGATGTTCCCGGCCTCTTACCCCGTACCAGGAGGTGTAGGCGGGTTCCACTTCCCCTTTTGATAAGTCTCTCATTCAAGTTTGAGGTTCTAAAAACCTGCACTCATTCCCAATTTGACGGACCCTGCTTTCGGGGAAGGTAGCTCTTGGGCATAATTCAATGGCTTGTTGACTTAAATCCTCATCCTGGGGAACACCCTGCTGCCTCCCAAACTGGCTTAAGACCCGGTGCGGGGCATATGGCTNAAAAAAAAAGATACAAGGGGGAAGGGGTACCAGTGGGGTACTAACAAACTCCGGCAGGGTTTGGAAATGATCCAAACCCACATGAATCAACAGCTCTCATCAAGAGTTGTTGACTCATGTGTCTTTGAACCATTAATTGTTCCGGATCGGCCTGGTAACAGGAAACTAAGTTTTCTGCCTTTCTTAGATCTAAAATCGAAGGAATTCGAGTGGTTTTTAGGGAAGTNGAGGGAGCCATCCGAACGTCCACTCGATTTGGTTGGCGGTTAGTGAGCTCAAGTAGGAGCGCCTGGCCTCCGTGCCTTCAGGGAATTGGTGGCCTTTTACCCTAGTGCTATGTTCCTCAATGCAATTTAAACCGGTTAAACCATAGTTCATGTAGCCCGGGCGGTGGCAGAGGTGTTCAATCAGCCAGATTTGTAGGAGCAGGTTGCACCCCTCAAAGAATTTTCCCCAGATTGGCAAATTGTTAGAGCACGGTATATCTCGGCTAAAACCATCGGTATCAGTGTTCCATTGGACTTTTTCATCATGAAGTCTGCCATTCCCACAAGTCCGATGTCTATGCATCCGTCGCTTCTTGGGCATATCAAGGTGCCCAAGAATGCTACCACAAAAGCTAGCCCCCGGCGGGCTTNAATTAAACTCTAACTTAATCAAAAAATGTAGCAATTAATTTCAACCCTTATTTTTCATATATTTACATATTAATTAAGAATAAAATAACCAATTATATATTCTTAATTAAATCTATGATTTATCGAATAAAATGATTAATTTTCAGAATAATTTATTAAAATTACATTATGTTAAATACTCGTCATTTGTCTATTATTTAATTAATTACAATGAATAACTTCATAATGCAAAATTTTCAATGATTTTGAAAGATGAATTGTGGATATGCAAACAATGCGAATAATTCACAATTAATTACTGAAAGATCAACCAATATTCATAAAATTAATTGATTTATTGGGATTTTTATAGGACGATATGGCGAGTAAAAATCACATGCTCACAATCAACATCCAACATCTGCACGCAAGGTGTAAAAGTATAGTATGAGTACAACCGGCCCCATGTACTCAATAAGTAACAAACCTAACCTTAGGTTGAAAGTAGTGACGAGCTGGAACTAAGGTAGGAGTCCAACACCAATATCCAACAACAGTCCATAAAAACATAATGAAAGTAATAAAAGAAGTAACTCGGAGATAAAATGCTCAGCTCGTTCAAAGTTCCAGAAAATAGGCTTTTTTTCAAGTATATCAGTGAAAACCCAAATATTTTACCGAAATCTCCAAAAATATGAGTAAGTTTGAAAACTGTGATTTCTCCCAAAAATCCTTTCAACAATAAGTAAAATGTTTCCTTTTTCCAGATAGCAAGAGTAAAATACATCTCTATGTTTATATGTCAATATGTGTGAGAAGTCATGAATGGCATGATATTGTATAACATGAGGAAAATGCATCTTTATGCCTGTATGTCATGTGTGCATGTCAATGCAATGTATCTCAGAGATGAACTCATATACTCACACTCTTAGGGTACCTAATCTTTTTGTTTCACACTTTCCACTCATCATGCTCAATCAGTCGACATGCTCAGTCACTCAGTACTGTATATGGACAATACAACCCAGGGAAGATCCATCCCAAATATATACATAGCAACTGACAGTTAGTCACTAAGTACTGTATAAGGCTAATGCATCCTGGGAAGATCCATCCCCAAATATAAATGCTTCGGACTAGATCCAAGTCCAGGGAATATCCATCCTTCAATATAAATCAACTGCGCTCACTGGGGGTGTGTGCAGACTTTGGAGGGGCTCCTTCAGCCCAAGCGTTATATCAAGCCAATCATGGCATAAATCAATGATACTCGTTGCGGCGTGCAACCCGATTCACATATATATAGTCATAAGGCTCATTGCGGTGTGCAATCTGATCCACATATATACATATATCACTAACAGCTCAGGCCTTCAGCCTCACTAAGTCATCAATCTCTCCAGGCTCTCCGGATCACAATGCCATGAAACTAGCCATAAATGATGATATGATGTGTCAATAAATAGCAATAGAGATATGATATGATATGATATGAAATGAATGAATACTACTGAGTAAATTAATATTTAAACAAACAATTCAAAAGCAATACAACCTCGGTGGGTCCTAACAGAATAAGAAGTAGCCTAGACATGGTTTCTAACATGGATCACAGCTTAATAGCTCTAGTATGTAGAGATTTCATGGTTACAGATAAGATCAGGTAATTACACAGTATCACAAAAATAATGGAGCCACGATTCACACGGTGTACGCCCACACGCTTGTCACCTAGCATGTGTGTCACCTCAACACCAAAATACATAACATGTAATTCGGGGTTTTATACCTTCAGCACCAATTTTAGAAGTATTACTTGCCTTGAACAAGCCAAATCCAATACCTAGCAAGCCAAACAATGCTCCGAAAATGCCATCCCGCGCATAATGACCTCTGAATGGCTCGAAACTAGCCAAAAGCAACTCAAATACATCCAATAATGCCATAGGAAACAAACCCAATCGATAAAGGTCGAATTTTTAATCATAATCCTAAAATCGACCAAAAAGTCAAACCCGGTCCCGTGCTTCGGAACCCAACTAAACTCACAAAATCCAATAACTCATTCAATTACGAGTCCAACTATACTAGTTTCACTCAAATCCGACTCCGAATCGATGTTCAAAATTCAAAAATTCACTTTATAAAAATTTAGACAAAACTCCCAAATTTCACTTTGAAATCATCAATCAAGTGCTAAAAATAGAGATGGATATATGAAATATAAACAAAATGGAGTATAGAACACTTACCTCAATCCATATGGTGAAAATCACCTCCAACAATTGTCCAAATCCGAGTTCCCCAACTTAAAATTTGACCAAATGAACAAACCTTCAATATTAAGCATATTTGCCCAGCTATTTTACCTCGTTTTACATGCCAAATAATCCCAAAACTTGATTTTGATTCCTCCAATGGAATCTTTGTGAACTTTCAGTCAAGATAGACTTTTGAATCACTGCATTTGACCTTATAATGAAGGAGATATATTGGTTTTAATATTTAAAAATAGTGCAGATTTTTAATAAGAAGTCAGTGGCAATTTCATAATTAATCTGAAAAATCTGGCAACCCAATTTTTAATAAAATGACCGTAAAATCCTCATACAATATCCAAATTCGACGATTCTTTTTGCTATGGATTCGTAAATACGATACGGATCTAATGATTCAATCAAAACAGAAATAGGTGCTTATTTGTTTAATATGGTACCATTTATGCTTGAAAAAACAACGTCAAAACATAAGAAAAACAAGCGCAACACAACTCAAACCTATCTGAAACTCAACCGAACCCTTCGGAACCTCGTGCGAACACACCAACAAGTCCCATAACATAACACGGACTTACCCTAGGCCTCAGATCATGCATAACAACATCAAAATGACGAAACTCACCTCAAATCAAAGTTAATGAACTTTCAAACTTTCGACTTCCAAAAGCTCGCGCCGAAACATATCAAATTAACTCCGAATGAACTCAAATTTTTCACACAAGTCCTAATACATCATGCAGAGCTACTTGTACCCCCAAACTACCGAGCGAAGTGCAAATGCTCAAAATAACCGGTCAGGTCGTTACACTTTGGCATCAATGGACAAATGAGCCAATCGACTAAGGTTGGTTTATTCATGAGTTAAAGTGTGCTTCAGGGGCAATAATTCAATAAATTGCCATATGCTCTGAGATGATTCAAATTGACAAGAATCAATGACTCTTAATCCGACCAATTGGAGGAAGTATGAAATTTAATAAATTCGTACTTCAAGTCCAATATTGTATAAATACCTCGATATGTCTTAAAGTAGGAGGCACTTGTAGGCATATAAAATTTGTTGAATTTGAATTCATTAATTTTTTTAAAATATTTTTTAAATCAAGATATATTAGTCCAAATATATTTATTTTATAATTGGGTTAACTATATAAGTCCAATATACATAGACTTAATAAATAAGTCCAAATTTATTGAACTAGCCCATTTAATTAGGCTACGATTAATGAGCTCACTTTATTAAGCTCATCATCTTCTTAGAGGCCCAGTTTGGCGCCACGTGTCAAATTACATGGCACGCTAAGTCAAACTGAAGAGCCAATTGGATTGTGCCACGTATCAAAATGACAAGGCACGCTAAGTCAAATTAAAAGGCCAATAAAACTGCGCCACATATGCAAGTGACATGTTCTGGCCAATCAAATGCAGCCTTGTCACGCTTCAATTAGATTGGTCGGAAAGAGATTGTTCTCATCGCAACTCTTCTCTCCTACAACTATTAACAGGGGTCTTTATAACTCAAAAAAGACACCAGAAATCATAACAAGAAGCAAGAGAGAGCTCGTGGATCGAACGCCGCAAGTTTTTCTGCAAGCTTCAAGCTTCAAGAATCAAGTTCAAGCCCAAGAAATCAAGTCCAAGATCAAGAACAAAGAATAAATGAAGATTCAAGGAGTACGAGTTCAAATCAAAGTTTGTGCTGGTTGAATTCACGATCATCATTCGTGAAAACAAGCATATATTCAAGACCAAGCTCAAAAGCCCTTGAGCTTATATTAGAAAAGAAGAATCAGAGAAATTACAGATATTATGACACCCATATTGTTTGAAATCAAATACTATCTCGATTATTTTTTGACACAAATTTATAATCTGCAGATGCACCTACCAGTTTTGGACTCCTTATATTTCACTTTATAATTTAACTTATATACACTAATAGTATTATCAAATCTGTAAGAACTTAGAAGAAATGGAGCTCAACTTGAGCTCCAATGGGGATCTCTAGAAGGTTCTAAGAGAAAAGGTTAGAGATATGAAAGTTCGGAAATGAAAGCTTAATAATTTTATTACTTTAGCCCTACTTATATACACGAGTTCCAGCTTCACAAGTATTAGAAAAAATATCTCAGCTAATCCTAACACTCATAACAAGATGTAACTAACTATTCAAGTGATCCTCTACTTAATTTGCTTATTGTATCCAACTTTAACTAATACTAACTGCCGAAGATGATAACTCGCATATACAATACGTGATAAATATAAAATGTCAATAAGTATAAAAAAAATTTACATTATCAGTGTATTTTAATTTATTATAGCACGTAATTAACTTGCTCTATTTTTCAGGTTAGTTTCAAATTTATACTCGAATTCCTCTTATTCTCCCTTTATGTGTATCATTTTTTTGCCATTGCTCTTGATTCAAGTTGTCGAAAATGTTAAATGGTCATTGTTTATGCTAATGTCAAAGTGTGACTACATGATGTTCAGAAATATATGTGCAGTTTTAAATTATTTTTTCGGTTGCTGTGTGTGTGTGTATTTATATATTCGAGGAGGATATCTTTTTGGTTAATAACAGCCTCGTTCGCATGGACTTCCGGTCTTTCTTACTTGACAACATTTATATATATATATATATATATAGAGAGAGAGAGAGAGAGAGAGAGAGAGAAGTAGTGTATATGGGTAAAATCCAGCCTGTTGAACATCTCGATTTCCTGGTAAGACAAACAGGGCTGGAACATGATTATAAGGAGTCGGAGTCTGGGCGAAAAACCACTCACATCGGGGATCGAGAATAACATCCACCCTCGGAAGCATCAGAGAGCATTACCAAGTGGTCGAACACGACTAACAAAGAGCCGTGACATCCATGCCCAACCGGATGTCACGGTGTAAATCTCAGATCGTACCAAGCGGTCCACTCGAAGATCAACCTTGAATACTGGGGGCCATCACCCTCTGGTCATGAGTTTTTGCAAGGAAGGAAACTCTATGCTCTAATAGTTTAGGCTTGATGGTTAGGATTTTTTGTAAGAGCCAAACGGTCGATGAACCATGCCTGCATAGGTCACCCCTACCATAATACGAGCTTTTACACGCTTACAATATTGTACGTTACACACAGAAATGAAAGAAAGTTTCTACCTTGCTAACAAACATTTTTTGTTTCTTAAAAGTGTCGAGCCTAAGGGATACTCCGACCCGGGAACTATCAAGCCCAAGGGCCACCCTTATCTGAGCCAAAGGGCTATCCCCACTCGGCGACGACCGTCTGAGATAAATTCGTGAGGCTCGGCTTATCGAAACCCGGAGGCAAAAAACCTATTAGGCAGTGCCCAAACCTAAAAGGCTACGACAACCCTAAAAATGGTTTGGAGATGTCTGAAGCCCGTAATCAAGACATAAGGCCTTCAACAAAATTCTAAACCTGTTCCTAGGTTACCCTCAACAAAGATACAGTCTAACAACATTTAAAGAAGCATCTTGGGGAAATTTCTGTTCACTCCGAGCTTACACAAGTTCGAGCAAAAATTTCATCGAGGAGATATCTTGTTTGGAACTCCGAAAAGTGACTTATTACTATGTTTGATTCTACACTAAGGCATTAGAAATATTTTCAATCGTAAAAATATGCTAAGATAATAGGCTTCCACATTTCCAAAAGGGAAATATTTTATATTCTCCAATTTCTTTACATAAGCCCAACAAAAACGGTCTCAACAAAACATGTGTACAAGATACAAAAAACAAAACAAAATAATCCTAAGGCATCTACTCCTGATCTTCACCAGAACCCAACTCATCACTAGAGCCATCGAGGCCTTCGGGTTCTTCAGAGCCTTCTTCATCTTCGGGTTCAGCTAGCTTCTTGGCCTCGATCTCAAGTCTCTTCGCCTTATCGATCTCGGTCGATAGGTCAAAGCCTCGGGCATGGATCTCTTCGAGGTTCTCCCTCCGGGATAGCTGCCTCACGTACTCAGCAATAGTCTTCTGGAGAGCCTTGATTGTTTCAACATTGACCCTATACTGGGCCACCATCTCTTCAGCATCAACGGAGGTTGTGCAAAGCTGAGACTTTATAGCTTCACATTCGTTATCGGCGGTGTCTCGTTCTGCCAGATCGGAGTTCATCATTCAACTAGGACCGCTTGTCGGATTTTTCTTTCGCCACTCAGAGTATAACCTCTACCGATGCTAGTTGTGCCCGGGTGGTTCCCTTCTCTGAAGCCAACTGGTCCAGTTTGCTCTTCCAACCATCGGCCATGGCTTGGACCTCATTCATTTCAGCTCAAAGTTGGTCGATCCGGTCAATCTTCTGTTGAACCTACGAGTGTTTATTGTTAGTTTCCATGGCTAATTCTTAATTTCTAACTTCAAAAACCTTTACCTTTTCAACCAGCTAGGCATGTTCCCGACTCAGGTTTGAAGCCTCCCTCTGAGCCTCATTTAGCCCGGCCTGAAGTTCCCTGATGGTCCATTCGTGTTACTTGCTAAGAAGCTTGTACATATCTCTTTTCTCGGCAAGCTCCTTGACCTCAAGTTCAAGATGGTTGACCTCAGCCTAGTACCAAAGAAAGCTTTCATGATAAAGTATCGAGGCCTGCAAAAGGGTAAAAGAAGAAAACATGAGAAATATCATAAACTGAGTCAAAGTTCGAAAGAGAATAATGATGCCTTACCCGATTCAGCGCCTGCTGTGCTTTGTTGAACAGGCACGGAATGTCCACCTCATTCATTTTTGACTAGTCTTCTTCGATCACCAGGCATTGAAGGTAGCTCGCTACTCATACGGTGTCGCGCACCTTTATCTCACGAAATCGGGTTTCCACATTGTGACAACTCTTTTAAGGGAGGTGTTAAAAGAGAGAGTCGCCACCTAACAGGTTTGACGTGCGTTATGGCACCTATTTGCAAATAACTCTGGTTTAACCAGTTTGCGTCACCAAAGATCGGGTAAGGGCTCAAATTACCTCGAGGAGAAGGTGTTAGGAACTCCTCGAGGTCCACAATTATGGGTCCCGGCTGAACTCGAATAATACGAATTAGTCAAAAACAAGAAGTCTAGGCAATTATTATGAAAAATATACGAATAAACACAAGCAATTGAATTTAAAATAAGAGGGGGTCCTAAGCTTTTTATCCTAAAGGATCACCACGTGCAACATAAATAATACTCTGTAACTCCCTCGAGATGGGGTGTTACTCGTATTATTCAGTGGGCACAGACTATCATCTCCTGCTACCCGATTACTATCTTAAAGTTGTTACCTAAGGCGCACTAGTTGATTCTAAGTCATGCCTTGTGCGTGCACTACTCGTCCTATACCTATGGCCAAGGAGGCGTTTGGACCTTTATTTGGGTGGTTTTAGACTTAACTTAGGTTTCTCAAAATGATAAAACTAGGCGGCATAAAAAATAATTTGGACCTCATGTAAAGGTAATTAAAAGCTCAAGTTAACCTCCACACTTAGAAAACAAATGCACGCAAACAAATTAGGCATTTGAAAGTTTCAAAATTGAGACGAGTTAAAGTCATTAAGCCATATAGACATGATTTCTATGTGACCTTGGAATTCAAACATGCAGGCAGTTTCATATGCAAGGTTCTATTTTAGATACAACTTCTAAGCGACTACACAATTGCTTGTTGATTACAGATTATAAGCGATTAAACCTATAGACATGCTATCTAGGTGATTTACGTGGTAGTTAACAGTGATAACCATGGAAGATATTCAGAACTACTCAGTTTGATCCTATAGGCATGATTTCTAATGAAAATCGTGTTGAAAGTTCAATATTAACACTTAAAAGCGAGTGGGATTACCTTATAGGAAGGATTTCTACAATTAGCGATTGAAACTGGTTTTAGCTCTCATAGGCATGTCTCATAAGTGAGCAATTATAACATCAGCACATTAACCAATTAAAACTATATAGGCATGATTTCTAAAATGCCAATTCGCAGAACATACGCTAACATAATCCTATGGTCATAGTATCTAATGAATACGCCGTAATGCAAATTGAAACATTGGTCACTTTATTTCCTATTGACATGATATCTAACAAACATGTAGAAGCAGGATATGTTAAATGAATTAAACACTCAAGTCCTATAGGCAGGTTATCTAACACACATAGTAGCAGAACATATTAGAGCTAATTAAATACCTATAGGCAGGATTTCTACCCGTTCATGAAAATATTAGAATAAACTCATTTTCCTAATTTTACTAATACCCAAATTGTTATTACAACATTATAATAGACCCAATGAGTGAAATAAATTATAGAGTTACAAAATAACTATAGTGGGCCTAAGGCAGGCCCAAAGAATACCCAGCCCAGCCAGGCCTTTAATATTATATCCAACAGGTTTCACCATAGCCCAGAAGCCATAGCCAATCAAACCCAGATTAACAATCTTCATTTTACACAAAATGGCCAAAACCCAGTAGCCAGACCTGATCAATAGCCATTCAAGAAAACCAGTTGATTTATTCAGTAGGTAAAAAGGCGTAGAATAGAGCAATTAGGAAAAGGTGACAAGGTGACAAAGGACCTTAGACCCTAGTGTGTTAGAGTTCCCAAGGTTTTCAAGAACCCAGGGCAATGCTCCCGCTAGGGAGGTTGATAGAGGAGACATGGGGGGGGGGGGCTTTGGCTTTCAGCCAGCCCCAAAATTAAACTCAGAACAGGAAACAGCCAGTGAAAATAGTAGTAAGGAATAGGTTTGGAAGAACATTTGCAAACTTACAAGATAATCACATAATGACCATGAACTTAGGAAGCAAACTAACACATTGGGCAGGGTGACATGCGATAAGGAACAAGAAGCTTGGGATTGCAAGTTAACAGGCAAGGGCCTTAGATTAGTAAAACCAAGTAATGCAACCAACTTACAACTTAATGGATCAGGTTATACCAAAGTTAGGATTAAATAGTATAATACAAAAAGGATCAAGTATTGTAGAGGGCATCGATCAAAGAAGATTAGTTTTAAAAGATCACAAGTTATCAGAGGTATAGATTGGTCGTGGCAAGAAGACATAGTGTCATAAGAGCATACTACACTTAGAGTAAAGGTCTTAAACAAGTTAGGGCATGCTAATAACATTAATTAATCACTAGAAGTTCAGAATTAGGTAGAGAACGTGGATTAAACTATATAATCAAGGCAGAACATTCGAATTATCAACAACACTACACTAAGCATGCTTTATTCTGTCCAAATTAATTAAGTTAAGTGCAAAGACATTGTTAGGCTAGCATTCATAGGCATAATTTAAACAGGAAAAGAGTCAAGGGAACACATTAGGTCATGCAATTTCACGAAATATGCTTAACATAATAGAATAAACAACGCGAGGGTTCAGAAACTAACCAGTGATTATTCAATACACAAGAAAGAATAGCAGTAAAGACCCAGAGTGTCGAATGTGTCAAGTTCCCAAGGGTTTCAAGAACCCAGGGCAGTGCTCACACCAAGAGATGGTCAGAAAAGTAGAAATTTGGTGGCCTTGGCTTTCAGCCAGCCATGAGCCAAACAGAACAAAGTAGTAAGAAAAAATAGAGTAAAGCCTCAGTTTTAGTGGGAAAAATAGTGATTTTCCGTCTGCCTCAAAAGGAAAGGGGAATCAATTTTTATATTAGTAAAATAAGCACGTAAATAAGGAAATGCAATCAGTCAGAACATAAAAGGAAAGAAGAAGACATAAATTAAATTAAAATCAGAGTAGGAGAAGAAGCCGGTAAACCCTAGCTTTTAGTACAAAACCAATATCAAAGGAATATACATAGAAACAGTAGCATAGGACAAATATAGACACAAATAATACTAGGAATCAGAGAATAAAACCAATTTTGGTTCAATCTGAAGAGATCTGAAAACTTTAGTTTTAGGGTAAGTAAAAATCAATGAAAAATACACAAAGATTCGTACACACAATAGAACGAGGGATGAATATAGACAGAATAGCAGAAAGATCAAGGATTTGGACCGATTTTGGTGAGATCTGCTTGACATGTTTAGGAAAGCATCATAGGAGGATGGCCAGTACCAGGAGGAGGTCGTATGCGGTAAGTAGTATCCATGGAATCCCATAATAGGTGGGATTAGGAGAGGATTTAGGGGCGGCGGCTAGGGTTCTTATGAGGGAGAAGGGAGGTGAGGGATTAGGGTTGCGGACGGGGGAGAATGGAGATTAGGGTTGGGTGTTTGGGGGTAATTAAAAAGGGGGAGGGGGATTTGATGTGGACCAGGCCACGATTAGAAGGGGAGTTGGGTCGGATTATTAAAACGGGTCGTGACCAGGTTAGGGGTTGGGCTAATTTAGTTTGGGCTAGTGTATTAGGTTTTGGGCCAATATTTGGTCCGAAAAATAGGTTTAAGAATGGGCTAATTTTAAATACCCTATATTTAAGAAAAAATTATTTATAAAAGTAATTAATAATAACAAAATATTATTTGTGCATTAAAATGATTCAAAATAATTACATAACATTATAAAAATAGAGGGTATGACCCCAGCAACGTGTATCCAAGGTCGTCCCAATAGCAGATTGTATGAGGCGGATATGTCGAGCACTTGGAATTCAACATCAAACCAAGTTGGGACCATTTGCAAACAGAGGTTGGTTTCTCCGATCGTGGCCCTTTGAGACCCATCGAATGCTTTCACGTTCATAGTTCCTGCTCGTATTTCATGCAAACCTTTACCCAATCTCTTCAAAGCAGTCAATGGACAGATGTTGAGACTTGAACCCCTATCTACCAAGACCTTGGCAATGAATTTGTTCACACTGCACTATGATATGCAGCGCCCTGTTGTGACTTAACCCTTCCGGCGGCAGTTCATCTTCGTGGAAAGTGATCTTATGGCTTTCCAATACTTTTCCTACCATATTGACCATCTCTCCATTGGTAATGTTGTTGGGTACATAAGCATCATTAAACACTTTCATCAATGCATTCCTATGTGATTCAGAATTCTGCAGTAGTGATAGAATGGATATCTGAGCAGGGGTTTTCTTCAGATGATTAACCAAGAATTCTCTCTTGCATGCACCTTTCTCAAAAGATCGTCTGGGCCGTTTTCAATGACATGCCGTTTGGAAGCGGCTTCTTTACTTGTTCCTCCCAAATGCTCGGGCGTGTAAATCCTACCAGTTCTGGTCATACCTTGTGCTGCACCAGTTTCTACCATTTTCCCCTTTCCTTTCCTTCTCGCTTCTGCAGTATAGTCCCAGGGCACAACATTGGAATTAAAGGATGGGGTGGGTGCTACCGTTACGGTGAATGGTGTGGTTACTTCTACTTTGAACGGGGTTGGCGTGGCTGAGGGCGTTGTTAATTCAACCTCGAATGGAGTTGGTGCGGCTACCTCAACTCCAATCGATGATTGTATCTATACCACAATAGGTGTGAGAGTGACTGTAGGTTTTTTGGGATCATCCCCTTCTCGAATGAGCCCAATTGACCCTTCTGGATCCCATTATTCATAAGTTTCTATCACATTTACCCCCTCACCTCTGTGATCCAGGACGGGATTGTTGAGGACATTAGGTGCAGTCTCCTTTGCCTGTATAACCTTGGTGTCAATTAATTTTTGGATCTTGTCCTTCAGAGTGCAACATCCATCAATAGTGTGACCCTTCATGCCCGAACGGTAGGCACATGTCTTGTTTGGATTGACCCACTGAGAGGAATTTTCCATGGCAACGACGGGAATGGGAGTGACACCGACAACTTTTAATCTCTCATACAACTGGTCGATGGGTTTGTAAATAGGAGTGTATGGTCTGGGCGGTCTGCGGTTGAAATTTGGCCTGGGTTTTTGGTAATTTTGGCGGGCTGGCGGTGAGTGGTAATATACTGGCTGAGTGTTGTAAGTATGGTAAGCGGTGGCTGGTTTTTGATATATAGTAGGTAAAGGCTGATATGTGGGTGGAGGTCTTTGATATGTGAGAGGAGACTTCGGAACTTGGGCTACCATCACAGCCCCTACTTCCTTCTTTTTAGATATACCCCCTGACTGCAAGGCTTTGTTAGTAGCCTGTAGTGCCTCGAAATTTGTTACCATCCCTCTTTAATTTCCATCTTCTATTCTTTCTCCCAATTTGATGATGTCAGAAAATTTATGGTTTTCAATAACCATCAACCTCTCGTAATACTGTGGATCCTGAGCTCGGACAAAGAACTTGTTCATTTTCTCTTCTTCCAACGCTAGCCTTACTTTTGCAGCCTCTGATCTCCATCGAGTAGCATAATCGCGGAAAGTTTCTGTCGGCTTCTTCTTAAGATTCTGGATATAGAGGATGTCTGGTGCATTCTCTGTATTGAACCTGAACCGATCCATAAAATTTGATGCCATACCTACCCAATTAACCCATTTCTTTGGGTTTTGACTGATGTACCAGGATAGAGCGTCTCTAGTGAGGCTCCTCATGAACAGCTTCATGTAGATTCTTTCATCTTTACCAACCCCTACAAGCTTATAAAATATGTCCTCAGATGTACCTTTGGATCACCTACCTCGTCGAACATTTCGAACTTAGGAGGTTTGTAACCCTTGGCAGTTCTACGTCCGGTTGAATACACAAATCCTCATAGTTCAAACCTTTGATGCCTTTACCACCTTGGACTCGACTTGTAAGCTTCTTAAGTTCTTCCACCATGTTCTTGATGAGTAGGTCTTTCTCGACAGATTCTGGCGTATACAGGGTTTGTTGTGAAGTGTGGGGTAAGGTTTCCACGTATATGGGGTTACTTTGGTGGACTCCAGGGATTTGGGTGTAGTGGTGATCATTGGTTGAGTTTTAGGGATCAGAAGCAGGTTGTGATGCATTTTGAGGAGTGCGGTAGGTGGTAGTTTGTGGGTACTGGGTTGGATGATGATGATGTTGTATAGGAGTAGGTACTGGTGGAGGATTAGGATTTTGGGGAGGCGTGGCGTATTGATGAGGTGCAGGAGGATTTTGTGGTGCTGGTTTTGTGTGTTTTGAGGAGGTGTTGGGTTTTGGGCGTTTTGTTGGTTGATTTCGGGAACATTCAGGGTAAGGAAAAGGTTTGCCAAGTTACGGACCTGCTCAAGTTCCCCTTGTAACTCCAGTATTTTTTGTTTTAACCATAAAACAAAGTCATTTTGCGCCGGAGTACTCCAACCATCCGAAGTTTTGACATTCTCGGCATGCGTAGCGTTGTCTTTCCTGATACTACTATTCATCCATCTTAGCTTTTCCTTTGTTCTTAGGATCACTTGGAGGAGGTGGAGGACCTCTAGATCTGGGATGATATGTCGATGATGCCAGATGCACGAACCAACCTTAGGGGATGGGAATAAACAAAGAAAATGAAGAAAAAAACAAAAGGTAAACAAGTCAGTAAGGGGTATTTGAATGTCCACTTTATGTTGTTCCAGATGCCTGGCCTCAGATTCAAAGACCCTTTTGCGAAACCTCCTGTATTTGACTTGTGCTTCAGCGGCGTCGTCCATGACCCTATTTCTAAAATCAACCCCTAGTTTGACCTCTCCCACTATGTCATCGACCAACCATGATGGGTAGAAATACACACGTCCCGAGCCTGAGGGCGAGATGGCACCCGGTGCCTCGTCTATCCTTGCGTACCAACTTGCGACTAAGGAACTCTAAACATGTGATGCCATACTTTGTCCATGGGCCACATTGCAGCATGATACCGATCTGGCTCGATGGTATCTTTCTCCACAACAATCTTTTGATGCCACATGTGATGTGCCTCGAACTTGAATGGAATGGAATTCCCTTGGAAGTCTGCTTTGTAATGAACCATTTTGGAAACTCGTGGTATAACTTGTTGTCTCCTAGCTTGTCTCATGACTCTGATAGGAGCATAAGGATAGATTCCCCTCAATTCGATTAGCACTAGATGAGGAACATCTCTCGGCCTGATGATGAATTCACTGCTAGGGAACTACTCGAACATCCAACGTACCTTGTCATTAGTCAAATTGCTAAAGAAATGCACCCAGCTCATAGCGTTTCCCGGTTGTGCAAACCTGTCTGGGATAAAAGTCATTATGTTCGGATGGTGATAAGCTATGTGGTCATTCCATGGTCTTCACGGAAATTCTCGACGGTATTGTCCTCTCTGAAGGTGTTCCAACAACCATAGTTGCAATAATAGATTGCAGCCCTCGAAATGCCTATATCCCTTTTTGTAATGGTCTAAGGCTCGGTATATCTCAGCCACGATCATTGGGACAACAGTGTAAGTTTGCCCCTCAATTCCTTCCATTAGGGTCTTAGTGACCATAGCTAGGCGAGTGTGGATCATTTCTCCTTGTATTGGAAATACCAGCATCCCCAGAAAATAGACAATGAATACAAAAACCCAGCTCCAACCTAAAGAAGTGATGGCAAACTCATCATGATAAAGGCGATATGACTTTCTGTGACCATAGCGCTCGTAAAGGAAATCGAATGGTATTTAAGATTTCTTTAGAAAGACTAACTCATCATTTTTCCTGAAACCCATCATTTTTAAGAAACCTCGGGAAGTGCAGTTTTCCAGTACCAACAAACCAGTGCTATCCCATGGGAGCCCAGCAAAGCCTCCTATTTCCACTAGAAGGGGAGTCATTTCTATGTCACCAAAACGGAAGACGGCTCTCTTCTCATCCCAGAACATGGTGGCGGCCTCAATTAACACATTGTTCGGCTAAATATCTAACAAAGAAGGTAAATTCCCGAGGACTCTGTTCACATGATTTTTGTCACTTGGTGAGAGGTTTTCCCGCCAATCCAACAGCAAAGGCGGGATATTTTGAACCATGCCGAACCTGGGGACTTCGTGCCTCATTTCTACAAAACAAATAAAGTTAGCCCTTTCCCCCTTTGTATTTGACTATTTACACATTAATGATCAGCATATCGGCACGTTTTCTCCAAATAATGTACAGATTGTGATTGTGTCCATTGGGACTATGGAATTCCTGGCAGACTTTGGACAAGGCTTGACTTAGAGGGTTATTACGCGGACAACGTTCTAACCCATACTAGGTTTGGACATGATGCATGCACAGCTAATATTAGAGTGGGGGTTTCTAGAAGATTCTAGAGTGGTATCCTCAAGTGGACAACTTGAGAGGGAAAGGCACTGAACCGTCGATTGCACCGGTGATCGACTAGTTTTACCACAAATAAGCCTTTCCAAATTTAATGGGTGTTTTAAGAAGAGCGCGGACATTCATCAAGTGCTGCTATGGTATTAATTACGCACGAGGAATATGATGTGGAGCATGTTTTATGCAAAGATAAAACAACACGTTTTCAAGTATTTTGCATGATGAAGACAATAAATTCAGTACTAAATGAAACGTAAAGACATAAAAAGAAAGGAAAACAAGGAAGAAGGTAGTTCGCGCAATGTGAAAGAATTGTAATAAAGCAAGCATGATGTAGCAAATTTAAAAATAATTTGGAGAAAGTGAACATGACTAGGAAATAAAGGAAAACGTACATTGTAACCAAATTAACCAAAGATTTGCATACTAGTACTAATTCAAATAAAGGGAAAATAGGGGAAAGGGTGTGCGTGAAGCCATAAAAAGGGAAAATGGTAGCAAGATATTTATGTAACGATAAAGAGCAAGGAAACACGTTCATCAAAGAAGACTAATTCATATAGAACAAGTTTGATATAGTAAGAGCCTAAAAATATCCCCATCAGAGTCGCCATGCTATCTCGCCCCTTTTTCTCGTAAAATCGGGTTTCGACATTGTGACAACTCTTTTAAGGAAGGTGTTAAAAGAGAGAGTCTCCACCTAACGAGTTTGAGGTGTGTTAGGGCACCTATTTGCAAATAACTCTTGTTTTGCATCACCAAAGATCGAGCAAGGGCTCAAATTACCTCGATGAGAAGGCGTTAGGCCCTCCTCGAGGTCTACAACTATGGGTCCCGGTCGAACTCGAATTATATGAATTAGTCAAAAACCAGAAGTCTGGGCAATTATTATGAAAAATCTACAAATAAACACAAACAATTGACTTTAAAGTAAGAGGGGGATCCTAAGTTTTTTAGCCTAAAGGATCGCCCCGTGCAACATAAATAATACTCCAAAACTCTCTCGAGATGGGGTGTTACTCGTATTATTCAGCGGGCACAGACTATCATCTCCTACTACCCGATTACTATCTTTAAGTTGTTACCTAAGGAGCACTAGTTGATTCTAAGTCGTGTCGTATGCGTGCACTACCCATACCATGCCTACGGCCCAGGAGACGTTTGGACCTCTATTTTGGGTGGTTTTAGACTTAACTTAGGTTTCTCAAAATGATAAAACTAGGCGACATACAAAACAAGTTGGACCTCATGTAAAGGTAATTAAAGGCTCAAGTTAGCCTCCACACTTAGACAACAAATGCACGCAAGCAAATTAGGCGTGTGACAGTTTCAGAATTGAGACGAATTAAAGTCATTAAGCCCTATAGACATGATTTCTATGTGACCTTGGAATTCAAACGTGCAAGCAGTTTCATATGCAAGGTTCCGTTTTAGATACAACCTCTAAGCGACTACAAAATTGCCTGTTGATTACAGATTATAAGCGATTAAACCTATAGACATGCTATCTAGGTGATTTACGTAGTAGTTAGCAGTGATAACCATGGAAGATATTCAGAACTACTCAATTTGATCCTATAGGCATGATTTCTAATAGAAATAGTGTTGAAAGTTCAATATTAACACTTAAAAGCGAGTGGGATTACCCTATAGGCAGGATTTCTACAATTAGCGATGAAACTGGTTTTATCTCCCATAGGCATGTCTCCTAAGTGAGCAATATAACAACAGCACATTAACCAATTAAAGCCCTATAGGCATGATTTCTAAAATGCCGATTTGCAGAACATACGCTAACATAACCCTATGGTCATAGTATCTAATGAATATGCCGTAATGCAAATTCAAACATTGGTCATTTTATTTCCTATAGACATGATATCTAACAAACATGTAGAAGCAGGATATGTTAAATGAATTAAACACTCAAGTCCTATAGGCAGGTTATCTAATACACATAATAGCATAACATGTTCGAGCAAATTAAATACCTATAGGAAGGATTTCGACCCGTTCATGCAAATATTAGAATAAACCCATTTTCCTAATTTTACTAACACCCCAATTGTTATTAAAACATTATTACATACCCAATGAGTGAAATAAATTAAAGAGTTACAAAATAACTATAGTGGGCCTAAGGCAAGCCCAAAGCATACCCAGCTCAGCCAGGCCTTCAATATTATATCCAACAGGCTTTACCACAGCCCATAATTCATAGCCAATCAAACCCAGAAAAACAATCTTGATTTTACACAAAATGGCAAAAACCTAGTAGCCAAAGTTGATCAACAGCCATTCACACAAACCAGTTGATTTATTCAGTAGGTGAAAAGGGGTAGAATAGAGAAATTAGGACAAGGTGACAAAGGATCTTAGACCCTAGTGTGTCAGAGTTCCCAAGGGCTTCAAGAACCCAGGGTAGTGCTCACACTAGGGAGGTTGATAGAAGGCACTTAGGGGGGGCTTTGGTTTTCAGCCAGCCCCAAAATTAAACTCAGAACAGGAACCAACCAGTGAAAATAGTAGTAAGGTAATAGGTTTGGAAAAGCATTTGCAAACTTATAAGATAATCACATGATGACTATGAACTCAGGAAGCAAACTAACACATTGGGCAGGGTGACATGCGATAAGGAACAAGAAGCCTGGGATTGCAAGTTAACAGGCAAGGGCCTTAGATTAGTGAAACCAAGTAATGCAACCAACTTACAACTTAATGAATCAGGTTATACCAAACTTAGGATTAAGTAGTATAATACAAATAGGATTAAGTATCGTAGAGGGCATCAATTAAAGAAGATTAGTTTTAAAAGATCACAAGTTATCAGAGGTACAGATTGGTCGTGGCAAGAACACATATAGTCATAGGAGCATACTACACTTAGAGTAAAGGTCTTAAACAAGTTATGGCATGCTAATAACATCAATTAATCACTAGAAGTTCAGAATTAGACAGAGAACATTGATTAAACAATATAATCGAGGAAAAACCTTCGAATTGTCAACAACACTAAACTAAGCATGCTTCATTCTGTCCAAATAAACTAAGTTAAGTGCAAAGACATTGTTAGGCTAGCAGCTATAGGCATAATTTAAACAGGAAAAGAGTCAAGGGAACATATTAAATCATGCAATTTCAGGGAATATGCTTAACATAATGAAGTAAACATCCTAAGGGTTCACAAACTAACCAGTGATTATTCAATACACAAGAAAGAATAGCAGTAAAGACCCAGAGTGTCGAATGTGTCAAGTTCCCAAGGGTTTCAAGAACCCAGGGCAGTGCTCACACCCAAGAGATGGTCAGAAAAGTAGAAATTTGGTGGCCTTGGCTTTCAGCCAGCCATGAGCCAAACAGAACAAAGTAGTAAGAAAAAATAGAGTAAAGCCTCAGTTTTAGTGGGAAAAATAGTGATTTTCCGTCTGTCTCAAAAGGAAAGGGGAATCAATTTTTATATTAGTAAAATAAGCACGTAAATAAGGAAATGCAATCAGTCAGAACATAAAAGGAAAGAAGAACACATAAATTAAATTAAAATCGGAGTAGGAGAAGAAGCCGGTAAACCCTAGCTTTTAGTACAAAACCAATATCAAAGGAATATACATAGAAACAGTAGCATAGGACAAATATAGACACAAATAATACTAGGAATCAGAGAATAAAACCAATTTTGGTTCAATCTGAAGAGATCTGAAAACTTTAGTTTTAGGGTAAGTAAAAATCAATGAAAAATACACAAAGATTCGTACTTACAATAGAATGAGGGATGAATATAGACACAATAACATAAAGATCAAGGATTTGGACCGATTTTGGTTTGATGTTGATGAGATATGCTTGCCATGTTTAGGCAAAAAGTATAGGAGGATGGACAGTACTAGGAGGAGGCTGTATATGGTTAGTAGTAGCCATGGAATCTCATAATAGGTGGGATTAGGAGAGGATTTAGGGGCGGCGGCTAGGGTTCATAGGAGGGAAAAAGGAGGTGAGGTATATTAGGGAGGCGGATGGGGGAAAATGAGGATTAGGGTTGGGTGTTTGGGGGTAACTAAAAGGGGGGGGTTTGGTGTTGACTGTTGATCTCAGACATCAACGACCACGATTAGAACGCGAGTTGGGTCAGATTATTAAAACAGGTCGCGACCGGGTTAGGGGTTGGATGAATTTAGTTTGGGATGGGTGTTATTTGGGCTAGTGTATTAGGTTTTCGGACAATATTTTGTCCGAAAAATAGGTTTAGGAATGGGCTAGTTCTAAATACCCGATATTTAACAAAAAATAATTTATAAAAGTAATTAATAAATAACAAGAATATTATTTGTGCACTAAAATGATTCAAAATAATTACTTAACATTATAAAAGTATAAAAAGTTATTTTTTTGCATAAATAATGTAATTATACATGAATATGGGCTATTATTGCAAAAAATGTACAATTAGCCCTAAAATGCAAATGTGATTATAAAAAATGCAATGAAAAATATTTAAAATATCATGTTGGTGTAAATGATGAGTTTAGATGATTAAATAATCATAAAATAATTTAAAGGACAATTACTGGATATTTATATAATAAAACTACATAAATAAATTGATTTAATGCCTTTAGAATTTATGGAAAATTATGAAAAAATGCTCTTATAGGTTTATAAGCTAATTGATGATGCATATATAATATTGACATCTTACGGCCGAGATCCACACTCGGGGCAGGGAACTTGTCGATTAACTTTGGGCTCGAGCTCAGCCAGCCGACTTCTGAAGACGGATCCTTTCTCAGCACTTCCAGGTCGCTCGACCCAGAAAAGTCATCCAAGACAGACGAGTCCACGTTGTCGAAAAAGGAACGAAGGGGATTATCCATGCCATGAGCCCCTTTATTAGACTTCTCATTTCCTGATCGGGCCTCCTCGAGCATGGACTCAGTATAGGAAGGCTATCCTGAAATCACTATTACATCGGGCGCCTCCTTCGGAGCGTAGTTGGCATCCGGGGAAGTCTCAGCCCCGATTTCCTCCTCAACCTCTCGGGTCTGAGTGAGATCAGCCCTCATGGATCTCCTTCTCAATAGCTTCCTGCTCCTCGGGGGCCGTCGGCCTGTGGTCCACGAAAAAATATTCTTCCTCAGGATCATCCCTGACCCGAAGAAGTGAGTCCGAGTCAGGTGCTCGAGAGCTAGAACTTTCCTTTGGCTTACGGGCCAACCTTCTCTTTGGCTTTTACTTATCTGAGCTCGGGTAACCCGAAGCCTTCCTTTTCTTCTTTTGCCCTGCTGCAGCCTCGAACTTCCCTAAAGCGGAGGGGTCAACGGACAAGGAAATATCCTTGTCCCCTCCTGAAGGCTTAAGTTCAATGGTCTTAGGCAAACCTACAAAAAGAAGAGTGAAGAAAAGAGATAAGTACGATGCGAAAGGGAGAACTCGATGTTACCTATTCGGGGAAGGGTCTTATCGTGAGAATGGGCCTCCCACTATCCCCTCGAGATTTCGAGTAATGTGCCCTTGGAATAAGGCATCTATGAACAAATGCCCTCGACCAACTCCTTGAGACGAGGCATAGCGTTCAAGACTCAAGCGACGGTTGCACCACCACAAGTGCCAGTTAGAAAAAAGCAGATGAACGTAGAATGGCATTCAAAGGGAAAATGTACTTACGAGATGCATTCCACTTCTCGGGGAATGGCATGAACTCAAGGGGAATCAAGTCTTCAGTCTTCACCCAAACGAAGCATCCCTGCCAGCCCCGGTCCTCATCGGTACTCGAGTAGGGGGCTTTGCTTGCCCCGCGTGTGAGCTTTATTAGTCCCCATCGGAAGATTCGGGGAATGTATAGGCGGAGTAGGTGATCGATGGTGAACCGACGAGATTCGGTCTTGTTCACGAAATAATGAAGTAGGATCATGACCCTCCATAGCGACGAGTGGATCTGACCGAGGCATACTTTGTACCTCTTGCAGAAGTCCAAGATAATCGGGCCCACCGGCTCTGCACCGATGAGGGATTTTCGACCTTAAAGTCATCTGCGATTGAGCAGCCCCCGACAGATGAATATTTTCAAGGGAGGCTTAGGAGCGGGTTCATTGATAGCCGCGCCAGGAGCAGGTATCTCGAGGACGACTATATCAGAAGCGACTTGTTGAGGAAGAGATTTAGATGTTTTGTCCATTGTTATCTGAAATGGCTTGAAAGGTCTAGGAAAAGGTTTTGAAAAATGAAGAGTCAAGTGTTCTGATTTGGGTAAAGGCTAGGTAAAAACCCAGAAATTACTAAGAATTTTTGAAGAAAGGAGGTAAAGATATGGAAGTACGAAGAAAGTGAGTAACAACTTTAAGAATCGAAAGTAGAAGCTTGGTCAAATGGTGAAAAATGAACGAAGAATGAACATTTTTATAGAGGTTTCGTGACGCTTTGCATTCAGAGGTGAACTATTGATGGCTGACACGTGTTCGAAGTCATAACGATGCAACTGACGGGATGTTTCGGCTTCTTTGTCATTTTTGTTGCAGCGTATTAAAGAAGGAGGTGAAAAGCATATGTTGTTTCTCATCCTTTCGGTAAACCTCCTCTCTAAGAAACGAGGGGACTATCTGTACACGGATAAAATCGAGCATGTTGAACATCTCGATTTTCCGGTAAGACAAACAGGACTAGAAAGTGATCATAAGGAGTCGGCATCTTGGCGAAAAACCTCTCACATCGAGAATCAAGCATAACATCCGCCCTCAGAAGCATCAGGGCCACTTCTCCCGGGTTCGTCGACTCCCTCAACTTCGGAGAGCATTACCAAGCTGCCGAGCACGACTAACAAAGAGCGGTGACATTCGTGCCCTACTGGATGTCACGACGTATATCTCGGCCTTTGTCAGCATTGAATCAATGATTAGCGTAAAGAAATATTTTTATCCTTTTGTACTTAAGGTGAAACTTCCATACTGTATAAAGGGGAAACTAATTATTCATTAAACACATTGTAACACGCATATCAAGGCAATTTATTTCAATACTATTTGTTGTTCAAATTTCTTATTCTTGTTCTTAAGTTCTTCATAAGTATAAGCTTGGAATCGAGGGCAGATTCTATCGAGCCATCAACCGAGCTCGGAATCATCCTTATCATTGATTTGGTTACCTATTACTTTTTTCATTTGTTTAATCTAACACTACTAATTACTTATATTGAATTAATTCACATATTCTTAAAACCACATATAAATTCAATTGTTATACGATTTTTAGCATAATCAAGAGATTAGTTCGGTTAGACACATTGAATCCGCTTTAAAATCTATATCTTGTCTAATGCACATATGAGTAAGGATTTTCTGGAAGAGTCAAGCATGTAGTAAGGTTTTGAAGTTGTCCCAAATGAATTCCTTTGAATTATATTCGTTTTCTCATTTAACTATTTTCTTATTAGGCAATTTGGTACTGAGAGCATTTAGTAGTAACCCCGCCTTATGATGAGTAATCTTCTATTACGATTTTTCTAGAGCTTCCAGTAACAAAATCATAAGAACGACGAGATCTCTGCAAAGAAACGGTCTATGGAGATTAATCTGAAATATTATTCATGTATAGAGCAGGCTCTTTTATTTAGGTTCATGGTTTAATCCCTTTGTCGATACAGTTTAGGCATGCATGTAAAGTATGGCGCCGTTGGAGCTTTCTACATTTGATTGTATGGAAAAATCCAATGAACTGGAATTCCCTATTGGTTGAAGAGAAGGTGCACAAAGCAAGCAAGTTCATTTATTACACTAGATGAGCAAAGGCCCATGTTAAGTATGGGCCAACATTTTATAAGGTCTTTTGTTGTTAACATCACGTGCGGTCCCTCAATTTTAATCATGAATTAACCCAAATAGCAGTTCACTTTACCGTTTAAATTAAAAATAACTGATGAATATATAATTTATGTATTACACGTTTTTAATTGTATATAATCAATATATAAATTATGTATATGGCTAAAAAAGTAAACAATTAATATGGCCGGCTAGTTGTGTAAATATCCCAATTTTAATTAGGGAATCTTACGGAAATATCCCAAATATATCCTAACTTACCAATCTCTAGCCATTAATCATATACTTATCAAAACTAGTCAAGCACATAAAAAAAATTAAAAATCCAAATAAATAAGGTTCTTTTTCTCCAAGAGTCATACGCAAAGATCTCCTTCCATATTTATAAACGTGATCAGCAATATTAGATGCAAGACGGGAAGAAAATTTTATGGATGAGTTAGCAAACGAGGTGATGAAATACAAAAAAATATATACAAGATTAAAAAAATCTATGCAAAAAAAAGACTTTTTTCAATGGGCATGGTTGAAATTCACTGAAAACATATATATGAGCAATATACAAAATTTGAGGAAGATTGGAGGTGATTTGGGTTGATTTGTTATCAAAATTCGTAGTTAAAATTGAGTTCAAAAATTCTTCTACAACACATGTATCACACACAGAAGTATACATTGATATACATGTGATACACATTTGATATAAATATGATATATATGTGATACACAATATGATACACATATTATTTTTTTCATGTTCATCTTCTACTTCAAATTTTCAATTTAAACTACCTCAAAACTCCATTAAATCATCCCAAAACTGAGGTTCAAACTAATTAAGATGTACTCAATCTATTCTAATTACACTCACTCAAAAGAAAGCAAAATTTTGTTATTGTTTGGCTACAAATGGCTGTGAGCACCCAATTTTTGCCCCGCACGGAAATCACTCCTAAAAACTGATCAAAAACAATGTTAATAGATATTAGGAGTTTTTCTTTATTTAGTTGCATTTTCATGCATGTTTAATACTTTAAAATTATAGAAAAATCATAAAAAATAATCACATTTTTTCATTTCATGTCATCTTAGGTTAATTTGCATTTTTAGGAATTAATCAATCTTTAATTAATAAATTAATATATAAAAGTCACAAAAATATACATTAGAATTAATCAATTAGTCTAATTAATTAGTTAAAATGCTAATTAGGTCTTTTGCAAATAAATTCAATTAGTACTAATGTGGCTATTTTTGAATGAATAACTCTTTTGTTTCAAATTGGCCCAATTTCAGGGCCCAAAATTACAGGCCCAACCAGATTTCCCCACATTAAAATACCCTAAATCCCTCCTCTCTTCTATATATACATTATACCTAAAAAAGACCTAAACCTAACCGAAAACCCTCATTTCCAATAAAGAAACGATAGTCGTTTCCCTTCCAAAAATGGAGATCTGATTTGCAAAGAGGAAAAACTCCATTTTTCACCAAAAATCTCCCTCACCTCACACATGATCGCGCACACACACAATTAAGAGAAGAAGGCAGCAACAATCCCTCTCAAATAAAACGACGGCAGCACCCCCTTTCTAAGCAACCGAGCCGCCGCCGAGCAGAGCAGAAGACAGTCGAAACCTCTCTCATTATTTTAACCACAGCCGCCGCCAGCCGTTAGTCACCCCAACCTGCATTAACGCCCACACCTTCCAAGCTTCTGCCGCCACCCACACGAAACCTAGCACCAAAACACTTCAAAACAACCTTTTTCCTCATAAAAGCAAAGGTTTCTGTTGAGCTCCATTCGTTGGTTGTTAGTTCCGTTCGAATTGTCGGCGAGGTTCCGGTGCCGTGGCGTTTTCTGTTCGGACTCAAGTTGTCGGCTGAGTTTCTGGTTGTTGACTTGTGTGTGGATTTGTATTCCAACTTGATTGACGTTAAAGATTTCAATTCGAGGTTCTTTCCTTAATTTTTAGTTTGTTTCGGTGTTTTTCTCACATGTTTGCGCATATTTTTATGTTTAATTTATTTATTTTCTAAAGCATATTCGAGGTTCAGTTTTTTTGCGCATATTCGTGACTGACGTTTTGTTTTAGATTTAGTTTAGTTTCCTCATAAAATCTTGATTTTTGTTTTACTTTTGTGGTATTTATGCTTTTCTAGACATTTTAATAGTGAAAGAATATGCTCCGGTTATCTCTGGACTTTGCTTACTTCTCAGATCGGTTTCATATGGCTGGCTTTTTGATTTTATTAGTTTATGAATTACTTGACATATGGACAAATTATTTCCACGGACAAGGTTATTAATTAAGAGGAGTGCTTTTAGAACTCAATGAGCCGTAAATTAATAAGTTGGATAGAAAAGAAAGTTCAATTTGATTTGATAAAATAGCGTGTTGACCCTTTGCTTGATACCCAGCTTACGGCATTTCTTTCACTTATCGTGATTGTGTACACATTCGCGTGGTATAATTACGATTCTTTTAAAAATAAAATCAAGGTACGCGTTCGCGCGACTTTGGACTTTTATAAGTGTGACAAATTGTGTACACGTACGCATGGCATGATTTAAGTGCTGATTTTCAAAATAAAACCCAAGGTACGTAATTAAGTAATTAAGTATTATAATTTGTGTACACGTCCGCATGACATGACTTTTGACGCATCAACTTATGCGGGAATACGCATACGTAACCCGTCTTAAGATAATTCTTTAAATACAATTGAATAATAAGAAGCGGTAAAAATGTAAATGAATATAGGTATTAAAATCACTAATTAAATAATTTAGGCCAAATATAAATCATTAAACGACCGTGCTAGAACCACGTTGGGAGTGCCTAACACCTTCTCCCGGGTTAACAGAATTCCTTACTCGGTCTTCTGGTTCGCCGACTTTTTAAACGGAGTCAAAATTTCCTTGATTTGGGATATTAAAAATAAATGGTCTCTCGGAACACCGTAAAAAATTCGGGTGGCGACTCTAAAAATTAAATAAATAAATCTCAAAATCGATTATGTCACTTAAATTGGAAAAACTCTCCTGTCCCACCCTTATCGGGAAATAAGAGGTGTGACAGCTCTGGCGACTCTGCTGGGGATCGAATCCAGAATCTCTGGTTCAGGATTCAAGAATTCGAGCTTGTTAATGTCATTTTTACTTGGCTTTTCTGATTGTTGATGTTACTGTCCTTCTGTGCCTAATGTGCTAAATGTCATTTATTTACCGCTTTGATATTTATTTGAACTGTATTTAAACTGTCTTCTTACGCCTCCCTTCTGAGTCTTCTAAAAGTTGGTGCACACGTTCGCGTGGTCTGTTTTTCTGTTAGAGGCCACACCAAGTAAGAACGGGGATGGATCAACCACTAGGCCGGATAGCCTTTCGTGCTACCAGTACGTCGCTCCCACCTCGGCTCGAGTTTTCCGCTAGGGTAAGCCAGGTCTAAAACAAATCCCCAGGTTTAAACCTAGAATGACAAAACCTCATGCCGGATCCCTAGAAGGAACGCTTTTTGCATCATATGCATTTTTGACTTAGGGGACTCAACACAGAGGTTGGGTCCTTCTAGGACAGGTGTACCCGAAAACAAAAAGATCATCTTGATGCATCTTACCTGCTATGTGTACATTATTTGTTTCGGCTTGTTGACCGGCTAAAAAAGAAAATAACAGAAAAACCAAGAGCGAGGGAGGATAGGAAATTTACTAGTTTCGAAAACCCTGATATTTGAAATACCTCGAAACTCTAAGGAGAAAAAGAATTTCAAAAAGGAGCGAAAAGGAGTCAATGTCATATTTTAAAAGTTATGTCAAAACTGACCGAACTACGCGGGTCTGAGTCTCATCGGATGTGAGATACGTAGGTAAACCTCATCGGTTCTGACCCCATTTTTAAAACTCCAAAATTTTTTTCCTTTAATTCCTTCCTGAAAATCTTCTCCCCCAAAAAAAAGAAGAGATTTTAAATTAAAAGAAAAACAAAAATATTTTGCTTCCCTTTTGAAGTCTTTTCATTCAAAAACAAAAAAAAACTAGGTAAAATAATCAATCAAAATCCAAAAAAATATTTTTCCCTTCTTCAAACGTATTTTTCCAAAAATTAATAAAAAATAAGATTAGAAAACAAAACTCCAAAAAAATAAAGAATCCCTTTCTTCTTTAGAAATCTTCTTTCGCAAGTGTTATAAAAAATTGAAAAGTTGAAGTCCAAAGATATTTTCGCTTTTCTTCAAAATGTTCACTTTCGTAAATTATAAAGAAAACTCGGAATAATTAAAATAGTTTCTTTCTAGAGTCTTTTTTAATAAAAATAAAAAAAATCCAATCAAAATCCAAAAAAAATAAAATATTTTTCTAACCTTCTTAGAAGTCTTTTTCTCAAAAATGCAAAAAAAAAATTCAAAAATCCAAAAAGATATTTTCTTTCTTCTTTAGAAGTCTTTCTTCCAAAAGATCAGAAGAAAAAAATCCAGAAAAAATTTTCCTCTTTACAAGTCTTTCTTTAAAGTTTCTCTTTTGAAAATTTAGAGGCAACATTCAAAATTTCAGAATACTTCCTTTCCTCTTAAAAAAAAAGACAAAACGATTGGAATTCAATCAAAATATTTTCTTTTTACTTTTGAAATTACCAAAGTTCAAAACAAAACAATTTTTTTTTAGAAGTCTTTAATTCAAATAAAAAATCAATCAAAATAATAAAACAAAAAAATATTTCCATCATTTTAGAAGTCTTTAGCTCAGAAATTTAAAAAAATTAAATCAAAAAAAAAATCTAGAAATATTTTCTTTCTTCTCTAGAAGTATTTATTTCTAAATTTTTAAAAAAGTAAAGAAAAAGAAATTAAAATCCAAAATATAGGTTTCCTTTATCTTGAAATATTTTTCCAAAAAAAAACAAATAAAAGAAAAGAAAAATAATTAAATCTAATCCCAAAAAAGAAAAATTCTTCTTTCTTTAGAAATCTTTCTCATTTCAAAAGTAAAATAAAAAAGAGCCAAAATATTTTCCTTCTTCTTTTAAAGCCCTTCTTTCAAAAAATTCCAAAACAAAAGAAAGAAAAATCCGGAAAAGAAAAGTGTTTTTCTTTTTCTAAAAGCTTTAATGGATTGAGTTTTAAAAAAAAGAGTTAGTTTATTCACTCCATTCCTGATTTTCCCGAACTACGCAAGATCTGATTCATGCGGCGTCATGATACGTAGGCAATCCCCATCGGATTCGATCATAACCATAAACAAATTGAGTGAAGAAAATAGAGAGAGAGAGAGAGAAAATTGAAAAAAAAAAAAGAAACAGAAAAAAAAGAGTGATAAAAATAACTGAGAAAAACAAAAAGCTTTATAACAAAAAGAGAAAGAAAAAGAAATCAAGATATGAAAAATTAAAAATAAAAAATAAAAAAAAATGAATAGGGAGAGATAAAAATGGAAAGGGACATTTAAAGGCCGGGATGAAACGCGCAACCATTCAAACACATGGTAGAAACTTTTAACAGTTAGGTGCATTGTATCCCAACATGCGATTTCCTGTATGTTAAATGTCTCAAAACTAACAAGGTTGTTTGGTGTGCAAATTAGCCAGGTTTAGGTGGTTGGTTTTGTTGGTACTCTAGCCTCCTATCTTTCACAAGATCCAAAGGCAGAGATGTCCTCCGCAATCAATCTACCAATCATCCGTCCTGTGGATAGCCCGACATCGACTATTCCGCAGCCAGAATCAGCAACTGCTGAAGAAAATAGAATGTTGCGCCTCCGCATGTTGGGAATGTGAGACGCCTAGTCTAATGGTAGGGAACCACCAAGCATAATCCCTGGTTTCCCAGAGTTGATCCCCAGTTCAGATGGGCTTTCCAACATCCTTGTTCCCAACCCACTCTTCCCATGTGGGCACCCCCTACTGCCGCCTAATGGCCCCGAAATGCCTTATATGGATCACCCCCAAGCGTCGGATTCAAGGGAACAACTAGCAATGTTCGCTGCACCACCGGTCTACACTACGGCACATCCAACAGTTCCTAAGCAAAACTCTTACCCTCAGCACCCGCAATATGAGTCTCCCATGGGTCAGGAAAGAACAATGAGAAATCCCGAGCAGGAAGAAATGGCTCGAAAGATGAGAAGCCTAGAGCAAAACTTAAAAACATGCAGGGTTTGAGTAGGGAAAAGAGTGTCTCGTACTCCGATTTATGCATGTTTCCACATGTTCACCTGCCAGTTGGTTTCAAGATACCAAAGCTTGGAAAATATGACGGGCACGGAGACCCGATCCCTCACTTGAAGCGATATTATAACCAGTTGAGGGGTGCTGGTGGAAAATAAGAGTTGCTAATCGCCTACTTTGGAGAAAGCCTCACTGGGATTGCTTCTGAAAGGTATATGGATCAAGAAATTTCCCATTGGCATGTGTGGGACGATTTGGCCCGAGACTTTTTTCGCCAGTTCCAGTATAATGTGGACATCACTCCTGACAGGAACTCTTTGTCCAATTTGAAAAAGAAAACTGCGGAAAGCTTCCGCGTATGCTGTCAAATGGCTCGAGCAAGCCGCCTGGGTAAAGCCTCCAATGGACGAACTGAAATGGTTACGGTCTTCCTACAGGCCCAAGAGGCAGACTACTTCCAGAATATGATGTCTGCTATGGATTGACCTTTCACTGAAGCTATCAAAATTGGGGAGATGGTAGAAAATGGTTTGAAAACAGGCCGAATCTTGAGTCAAGCTGCTTTTAAGGCTGCATCGCAGGCTGTTTAGAATGGGTCAGGGGGTTTTGATGAACAAAAATGAGAGAGAAGAGAGAGCCATGATGGCTTCGAGTTCAAAGGGGGCTCGCAGAACATTCAACCAATCATATATGTGTCACGACCCAAATCCCAATTTAGGTCGCGATGGCGCCCAACTCCGATGTCAGGCAAGCCAACCTTAGTTTACTAGTAATCCCTTTTTTTTAATTTATAAAACAATTTCCCATATTTGAGAGGTTTTCTTTTAGATTTCAAATTTCGAAGTAAACAAGTGACTTAGACAACCAAAAGTGGGTAATAAATATAGTAATCACCACCAATAATCACAACCCAAAATAATAGAATATCCAGTACGTGGGCATGGCAGGAATTGGCGTCACAGGTCTACGGGCATCTAATAGAAATGAGTATTCAAAAGGAAGTACAGTTTGCCCTACTGTCGGAAGAAAAGTAATACAGACATAGCAAAAGAAAAGAGGAACTCCAAGGTGCTGCCAGAGAGATACGTCAGGGAAAGCAGCTCACCGATAAGTCCACGCCAAATATACGTCAGGGACGAGCTCCAGATGAATGCCCAGATGCACCTGCCGTAGAGCCTGTACAATTAAGTACCGAAGCGTAGCATGAGTACATAAAAAGATATGTACCCAGTGAGTATCCCGCCTAATCTCGAAGAAGTAGTGACTAGAGGTAGACGTGATACTTACTAGGGTCAAAATTCTAAATAACATAATTTAATAAGGACTAGGCAGGCATAACAGTCGTAGTAATCACGAAGACATAAAATATCAATTTTAATTGTAATTACCTTTGCATGTTAAATTTCACTAGCATATAATGTACTAAATTCCCTTTTTCACATGGAACAATTTATACAATTACAACAAAACTCCCAGTAAATTATATAACACATAATAGGCCGAAAGCGTACGGCCGAAGCATCACGAAAATAATTGTGCACTGACGAGGGTCGAACGGCTCGAACCATAGATGCATCTATTACCCCGCTCGCGAATCGAACATGCGACGCGGTTGACATAATAGTAGGGCTATCCCGCTCACGAATCATACATGTGACGCGGGTGCCGTATACATACACATAATTTTTCAATATTTAGGGATTTAACAGAGATTGTTTGTAAAAGCAAGAACTTAATCAATATGATTTTTGAACATAACTTCCTAATACTCTCATACCAATTCAAGGATACTATGCAACTCAAATACATTTTGGGACACATGTAAGGCACATAAAAGCATGCTTGTGAGTCCTAGAACTGCCCAACATAACATAATAGTAGCTACGCAGGGATTCTCGACACTTCGTGCGTGCGTAGCCCCCGCAATTAAGGACATGCAATTATTTATAATCACCTATGAGGACAGTTCCCTCTTACAAGGTTAGAAAGGAGACTCACCTCGTGTAGAAACCTACTTTCCGGGTCAAGAACGTGCCTGAACCTCCAAACTCGTCAATCAAGGACTCGAAACTAGTCAAATATTATATACATGAATTAAACTATGCTCAAAAGTATGAAATTTACCTAATTAAGTACTTATTTCAACCTAATTTGAAAATTTCCAAAAATACACCCCGAGCCCACATGCACGGATTCCGGAAATTCTTGAAGGAAACACTTACCCATGCCCTAAGGATCATTAATATATGGTTTTTGTGTGATTTCATAGCTAGTTTAGCGGGTAATTCCCAAAATTTCATAAAGCCCTAGGTTTTTACTCTAATCCTTGATTTTCACTAATTAGGAGGTTAACCTACCTAGGTTTCATGTATTAAACTAATATTAGAGTAGAAATCACTTACCTTTTAGTAGCTAGGTCGTTTGTCTCTTTCTCAAGGTCGACTATGGAGGAAAGAAATTGAGCAAAATGGCTCTTTCCCGTATTTTAAAAGACCTCACTGCCTACAGGGTTTCCGCACCTACGACTCGAGGACCACGCCCGCGGTCTCGCGCCTGCGAGAGAAAACTCGCACCTGTGGAAGAGGGTCAAGGGGCCTGGGCTCGCACCTGCAGAGAGGAGCTCACACCTGCGGCTCCGCTCCTGCGGATATTATCCGCACCTGCGAGAAATGGGCAGCCTCCCCTGAAGCTGCACCTGTGTGCAAGGACCGCAGGAGCGGTCTCGCACCTGCGACTGGGCAACCGCACCTGCGGTCACACCAGATCAGGTGCACCAACAACTGCTTCAGCTGGTTTTTGGCCTCGTTTGGCACTTGGGCCCACCCGAGTCCCCGTCCAAATATACCAACAAGTCCCAAATCATAATATGGACTCGCCCGAGCCCCTTCGGAACACCCAAAACAACGCTAAAACTCAAAATCACACGTCAAAACCCCTAGAATCAGACTTAGGAACTTTAAGTTCTTGAATTTGCTAACAATGCGCCGAATCGACCTATACTATTCGGAATGACACCAAATTTTGCAAGCAAGCCATAAATGACATAACGGATCTATTCCTGTCTCAGAATTCTGTTTGGACCTCGATAACAATAAAACATGTCCCAAATCACAATATGAACTTAAGGAAACTCTTATTTCGCTATTGGGTGTTGAAACGCTCCCGGGTTATCCAAAACCCATTCCGAACATACGCCCAAGTCCGAAATCATCATATGAAGCTACCGGAACCGTCGAAACTCGATTCTGAGGTCGTTTAATGTTGACCGAAGTCAAACTTGACCTTAAAGGCCAACCTTAAGGAACCAAGTGTTCCTATATCACTCTATACACTTCCGAATCCCGAACCACCCGTCCCGCCAAGTCATCCGTCCCCGCAAGCCATAATTCAAAATAAGCACGCTATGGGAAGTTTCATTTAGGGGAACAGGGTCTGATAACGCAAAATGACCAGTCGGGTCGTTACAATATGCTTCCTAAGGTCCCACAACACTATTATCCTTATCAAGATGATGTTGCTTATGCCGTGGCACCGCCTCCCTATGCGATGATGACCACACAACCTTACACGCGGCCACAAAATTATGCCCAAGACCGAGCTCCACTTCCCAGAAATGCCCATCCTTATCAAGCTCCATATAATCCCCAATAAAATGTTTCCCAATACAATCCTCGCCCAAGAGAGCCTTTCAAAAAGAAGAAGTTCACCCCTATTGGTGTATCATATTCTAGCTTGTTCCAAAATTTGGTCAGGACATGTCTACTGCAGCCAGTGACCCTGAACCGGCCGAACCCCGAGTCCATATCGCACCGGGCTGAAGCTAGATATGAATACCACTCTGGAGCAGTGGGGCATGACACTGAAGATTGTTGGACTCTTAAAAGATCAGTGGAAGATCTCATCGAGGTCCAGGCAATAGTGCTTAGGGATGAAGATGACCCTAATATGATGAACAATCCCCTGCCTGCTCACACTGAGCCAGTAGTCGGAATGATTTGTGAAGATGAAGAATTTGATCCGGCACTGAAGGCCATTGCAGCCATTGCCGAGACAGAAGAAAAACCAAAAAATGGTCGCCAAGCCTGAAAGTTCCCCCTTCAGATGGGAGTCTCGGTAGCCAGTCTTGCTATCCTTTCCGCGTCAGGATTATCTCAGGGTGTGATCCAGATGTTTTACTTTATTGTCTTACTTTATGATGTGCTTCTATCTTTAAACTTCAAACAAAAAAAAATCAATCAAATGGAATTAATATTTCACTTTCCAAGAATGTCTCTTTTCTTAATCTTGTATCTTTTCTGACTCTACTTTCAGTTCTGTTTAAATGCAGATTTCTATAACATGACATGCTTGCGGACTTCATGCCCAGATCCTAAAACGTTGTTAGACTTCGAAATAATGAATCAAGAATCAGAATGCAAATGAAGTTAGGTTAAGGAAATAAAACAATGAATCGGAACAGCCAAAGGAAAATTGGTTTAGATTATAAAGGTCCATATATTACTACAAGAGTACTTCCAAAAGAGAGCGTTTGTACTTGGGTTACATCGAAGAAAATGTCCCTGGAATAACTATCAACGCAGGTGAAGTCAAAAGATCCTAAAACATTGTCAGACTTCGAAATAATGAATCACGAATCAGAATGCAAATGAAGTTAGGTCAAGGAAATAAAATAATAAATCAGCCAAAGGAAATAGGTTCAGATTGGAAAGGTCCATACATTGCGACAAGAGTGTTGCCAAAAGAGTGCGTTTGTACTTGGGATACATCGAAGAAAATGTCCCTGAAACAACTGTCAACGCTGGTGCAGTCAAAAGGTAAATGTTCTCCGGTTGGGATGAAGAAGACTTTCATTCTCGCTACCCAAACACTATTAACCCTTTTGTAAACTCTTTGAGCCGGTTACTCTTCTTTGATTACCCTCTTTGGAACCTGAAAGTGTTATTGAAAAAAAACCGAAAGGAAGAAAAAGAAAACAACAAAAAAGAGACAAAAAGAAAATGAAATGAAAAAAAAGAGGAAAAGGAAAGGAAAAAGAAAGATAAAAGAAAACAAAACAGAGGAAAAACAAATCAAAGATTAAAAAATGAAAAACAAAAACAAAAGTTCCCTGAACTACGTTTGACTTGATTCTGAAAGGACACGTAGGCAGCCTCTCTCTGGAGTTCAGTCACACCAAAATAAAAATTCAAATTCCCTCAAAAGTGAAACTAGGGCAGATGTTATAATAGCTCGCCGATGATTTCGCCGGAAAGGTTCCAAAGTTGTAATTCTATCCAAATTCTTTATACCCAAAATCATGTTCAAGTCCTTCCGGTCAATCGGCAAAGATGTCCAAAATTGGGGGATACAGTTACTTGGATCTGATACAATCAAATGAGAGAAATAAAAGGAGAGAGTCTCATTGGTGAAAACCCACACGGGCACCATGAGGCGACGGTAAGCAGAGAAATTGCAAATGAGAGAGTCTTGATTAGTGAAAACTCGCAAAGAGCACTACAAGGCGATGGTGAGAAGAGAAATGAGAGAGGTTAGCTGGTGAAAACCCGCACAGAGCACTACAAGGCGATGGTGAGAAGAGAAATGAGAGAGGTTAGCTGGTGAAAACCCGCAAAGGGCACCAATGATCGAAAAGAGGATAATTGGTCACTAACATGGACACAGTCCGGGGCAAGGTTTCTCAATCTCGAGGTAAGAGTTGTGATGAATTTCTGAGAGTCGAACGGTTTACACCGATCAGGAATCCAGTCCAAAATGCATGTCATGTACATTGAAGTCCACATGTACTCCAAATAAGTCCTTCTTTCCTTTCCCCGGAAGGGATACCTCTTGTTTAAATTCATTGTCCAGCCCAACTGTACTCCAATTGTTTATTTCTCCAATTGTACTCCAATTTCTGAAGTCCACAATTTCTGAAGTCCACATGTACTCCAATTGTTTATTTCTCTTTGAATCCTTTTCAGTCTAACTTTGTTCTGAAACTAAGGCAAAGAAAGGATGCCAAGATTGATTTACAGGATTCTCATTTGATACGAGCTAGCATGCAAAAAGGAACCCAGCCTCGTCAGGGGCATCGATTCGACCTCGGCTGGCCATAGCGGCCGATGCTTCAAACTCAAAACCCTTTAAAGGAGAAAATCAAATTGAAGTGCTTATAAAGGCGGATGAAGTTGAAAGGTTGAATCCCACGTGGCTAACCATCTCGGAAAAGTTTGAAAAGCCAAAATACTCCAAATGCTCTAAAGTTAAAGTTGGAGGAAAAGTCTGAAATGAAAGGCCAATAAAGGCAAAATAAGTTTGAAGAGGTTAAGTCCCACGCGACTAGCCGTTGCAGTAAAGTTTGAAGAGCCAAATGTTCCCCCAATGCTCCGAAGAAGAAATAAAAGGAAAAAAAGAAAGAAAGAAAAGGAAGAAAAGAAAAGCAAGTCGGAAGTGAAAGACCTACAAAGGCAAAAATAAAATAAAAAATGTTGAGTCCCACGCAACCAACCGCCATGGCAAAGTCTGAAAAGCCAAGATCTCTGGGATTAGAGATGAAACCCGATCCCCAACAAGCAAGAAAGCGGTTGAGATCTTTGTCAAAAGGGCCGAGATCAAGCAGTTGAAATAATCAAGGCCGCAAAACCAACCACCGTTTCAAACTGACAAATTATTTTTTGTTTGAAAAATAGGAAACAGGTGCAACCCGAAAGCAACCTTGCAAGAAGCAGGTGCAACCAAAAGAAATTACGCAAGGGCTAGAAGCGGCTTTGAAGCAACAACTCCCAAAAGGAAAGTCTCCTCTAAAATTCTTTCCCGCATTTACTCATTCTCTGGAAAAAAAAAGAAGAAATGATGTTGAAAACAATTCAAACCTAAAGTAGTATAGGACCTCCAATCCCTAGCTACACCTTTTCCAACATAGGATATTTCGTTCCTTATTGATGCCAACGTAGGGTTTCCATTCCCTAGTTGATGCCGACATAACTCGATGCCAACATAGGATATTCCATTCCTTAGTTGATGCCAACATAGGGTATCCACTCCCTAGTTGATGCTAGCATAACCTGATGCCGACATAACTCGATGCCAACATAGGATATTCTATTCTTTAGGTGATGCCAACATAGGGTCTCCACTCCCTAGTTGATGCCAGCATAACCTGATGCCGACATAACTCGATGCCAACTTAGGATATCCCAGTCCTTAGTTGATGCCAACATAGGGTCCCACTCCCTAGTTGATGCCAGCATAACCTGATGCCGACATAACTCGATGCCAACTTAGGATATCCCAGTCCTTAGTTGATGCCAACATAGGGTCCCACTCCCTAGTTGATGCCGGCATAACCTGATGATTTTTCCAACTTAAGATCCCAATTTCTAGTTGATGGCAGCATAACCCGATGATTCTTCCAACATAGGGTCCCACTCCCTAGCAGACACTAGCATAACCTAGTAATCTTTTTCTGGCAACAACATAACCTGTTGATCCTTTCCAAACACCGGCATAACCTGGTGGTTTTTTTTTCCTGGTAACAGCATAACTTGTTGACTTTTCCAGACACCAGCATAACCTGGTAATCTTTTCCTGACAACAGCATAACCTGTTGACCTTTTCCCAGAGACTGGCATAACCCGGTGGTCTCTTTTCCTGGCAACAACATAACCTGTTGACCTTTTTCCAGACACCGGCATAACCCAGTGGTCTTTTTTCCTGGCAACAACATAACTTGTTGACCTTTCCATACACCAGCATAACCTGGTAATTTTTTCCTGACAACAGCATAACCTGTTGACCGTTTCCAAACACCAGCATAACCTGGTAATCTTTTTTTGACAACATCATAACCTGTTGACCTTTTCCAAACACCGGCATAACTTGGTGATCTCTTTTCCTTTCCAGACACTAGCATAACCTGGTGATCTTTTCTTGACAACAGCATAACCTGTTGATCTTTTTCCTACACCGATATAAACTGGTGATCTTCTTTCGGCAATAGCATAACCTGTTGATTTTTTCTCGACACCAGCATAACCTGGTGATTTTCTCTTGGCAACAACATAACTTGTTGATCTTTTCTCAACACCATCATAACCTGGTGATCTTCTCTTGGAAACTACATAACATGTTGATCCTTCCCAAACGCCGACATAATCTGGTAATCCTTTCCTAATAACAGCATAACCTGTTGATTTCTTCCCGGCACCAGCATAACCTGGTGATCTTTTTTTGTCAGAAGCATAACCTATTGATTCTCTACTGACGCCGGCATAACCTGGCGATCTTTCTGACGACGGCATAATCTGCCGATCTTGTCAACATAGGGTCTCCAATCCCTACTTGATGTCACTTTTAGACATAGGGTATCCACTCCCTAGTCTACATTCACTCAGGGTACACCATTCCCGACCTTTCATTGCTTTCAATAATAAAGTAGTATAGATTTTATTACAATAACTCACAAAATTTTTCTAGTGAAAACTGGGGCAGAAAATTTCGTTCATTTCTTCTTGATTTTGCGCAGATTGCAATTTAGGACAATGGATTCGAGACGACCAAAAGAAGAAATTTCGATCCAGAAAAGGAAGAAAATAAAAGAGTTGAACCCAAAGTACAGAGGTGGAGAAAAGATGTTGACTGCTCTAAACATAAATCAATCCACAAACTTGTCCCGTTGTGATCCGTAAAGCTGAAGAAGAACAAACTAGCACCTGCAGCTAGAAAGCATCAAGGTTCAAATCAAAAGTCGGCATGAAGCACCATTCAAGACTCAAGATCAAGCTTCAGAAGATTTATAGATAGGAACCTTGTAACTCATAGTTGATAGGCTTTTTTAGTTCTTTTACATTTTGATTTTGATGTAATAACGGGACCGCGGACCGAATCCTCGATGGAACTTCGCTCGACTCTGCAACTCATCATTCCATCACTCTCTAGAACTACACTGACCTGGTTCCTTTATAGCCAAGGATATGTAGGCAACCTATGAATCAAGGTTTGGTCAGACTTTTTTCAAAATGCTTCCAAATGAAAAAATTGCTCGTAATTGCTCACTTTATCTTTGCCCGAAAACTCTTCATTATCTCGAGCAAAGAGGGGCAGCTGTGAGCAACCAATTTTTGCCCCGCAAGGAAATCACTCCTAAAATTAGATCAAAAATAATGTTAACGGATCTTAGGAGTTTTTCTTTATTTAATTGCATTTTCATGCATGTTTAATACTTTAAAAGTATAGAAAATCATAAAAAATAATCACATTTTTTCATTTCATGTCATCTTAGGTTTAATTTGCATTTTTTAGGAATTAATCACTCTTTAATTAATAGATTAATATACAAAAGTCACAAAATATACATTAGCATTAATCAATGTCACGACCCGAATTACCCTCCGAACAATCTCATGACGGCACCTAGTCTCTACGACTAGGTAAGCCTAAAATTTGCGAAAAATAAGACAAAACAATAATAGAAACAGTAAAGAAGAACCAATACTATAAAATTTAGCCGCTCGGCATTTACAACTTTTACTTTCCCAAAACCCGGAACATCACAAAGTCACAAACTCTGAACTAATGTAGCTCTATACAAAGGAATAAGGAAAATGTATCTATATATCTCTTATATCTATACTAGAGTAGGAAGGAGAATCTTTAGATCCTGCGGACGCGGAAGAATTACCTCGCGGTCTCCTAAGCAGCTGTTAAGATACGCCTAGCCACTGTACGGTGCACTAGTACCTGGATCTGCACATGGGGGAAACATGCGCAGGAAAGGGCGTGAGTACTCCACATTCGGTACTCAGTAAGTGTCAAGCCTAACCCCAGTCAAGTAGTGACGAGGTCAGGTTGAGGCTCTAGTGGATTTTAAAACAAGTCAGTTGTAAATTTAAACAGTAAAATATAGATAGGCAACGATAAACAGGATTAATGGAAACTGGAAGAATTAATAACAGAAAGAGAGCCTTCGGCTCAGCACAACATATATCTCAACAGTAAATATGCAATGCAGTACAAGGGGAAAGCGCCCGGATCTCAGTCCGTAGTCCCAATTTAAATATCCTATGCAGTACAGGGGGAAAGCTCATAGATCTCCATCCGTAGTTCCAATTTAAATATGCAATGCAGTACAAGGGGAAAGCTCCCGGATCTCCGCCCCAAGTCCCAATTTAAATATGCAATGCAGTACAGGGGGAAAGCCCCCGGATCTCGGTCCGTAGTCTCAATTTAAATATGCATTGCAAAAGTATGTCGGATACGGCTTAATTAAACAGTTTAGGAAAAATAACAGGCAAGAATAAAGTAAAACTACCTAAGCATGGTGCAACTAGTAGCAAATAAGAGGAAATCAAATAAGAACAGGTAGGCATGCTTATTCTTAAGCTATCTACTCAGTTAAGACAGGAACAATAATATATGAATGAAAATGAGTGATTGCATGGAAGGAAAAATAGAATTTTAGCAACAATAACCCGTGTACGCACTCGTCACCTCACGTACACGGCGTCCACGTAACAAAATCAGTATAAAAATGCCTAAGGGGAAGTCCCCAACACAGAGTTAGGCAAGCCACTTACCTTGACTACCACGCTCTTGCCACGAGGATCCAACTCCGGGTGGCCCAAATCTAGTCAATTCGATTGCATGGTGTAAATATCATTTCAAGGAAACAAAATAACTTATAAGTTCGAAGCTAATACGCGAAATTAGGAAATTCGCCCAAAAAGTCCCCCGGGCCCACGTCTCGGAATCGGGTGAAAATCATATTTTCCGGACACTCATCCACTCACGAGTCTAACCATATAAGAATCTCTCAAATCGGAGGTCAAACACTCAATCAAAACTCAATAATTCGGTCTATGAAGTTCATCCCATTTTTTCCATTTTCTACCCAAAATTTTCGAAATTAAAGGTTGAGTTTAAGATTGGAATCATGGAAATTGATCTATAACGGATAGAAATCACTTACCCAAGTTATCGAGGTGCAAAAGCCTCCAAAAATTGCCCCTCCCGAGCTCTCAAATTCAAATGTGGTGAAAATAACATAAACCCTCGGATTTGGGTCTTTAAAAGACTGCCCAGGTATTCTTCTATGCGATTGCATACAATGAGTCATGATCGCGGAGAGTATTCCACCACACGCCGAAAATCCCTTCATCGCGTTCGCAATTACAGGTCTGCGATCGCGGACCTTCTCCCCTCACAGTTATGCGATCACGTGAGGGGCCACGCGACCGCGTAGAACAAACACTGACCCTTCCTCAGACCTAGAAACTCCTATGCGATCGCGATCCGTGATGTGCGATTGCGAAGACCAAGGTTCCCTCACTCTGCGATCGCGATTGTCCTTTTGCGATCGCGAAGAACAAATCGCAGACTTCCCATACTTACCTTATGCGATCGCGGATGTACTCCTGCGATTGCAAAGAACTGCTGTAGAAAAACCAAAAAAATCTGCTAAGGCTATTAGGCCAAAAATACCCGTTTGGGCACCCGAAACACACCCGAGGCCCCCGGGACCTCAACCAAAATTACCAACCAACCCTAATACCTCATTCAAACTTGGTCGAGCCTTAAAAACAAATCTCATAACATCAAAATCATCAAATATGCATAGATTCAAGCCTAAGAACTTATGCAATTTCTAGAATTCACATTCGATGCCGAAACACGTCTAAACTCATCCGAATGACCTCAAATTTTGAACACAGATCACAAATAAAATTACGGACCTGCTGACGCTTTCGGAATTCCATTCCGATTCCGATATCAAAATTTCACCTATCGGCCGAAATCACCGAAATTCTAACTTTTGTCAATTCAAGCCTAAATCTACAACCGGCCTCGAAAACACATTCCGGAGTCGATGGAATTCCATTCCGGATCCGTCTTCACATAGCTCTAGCTACCGCCTGATTTCAAAGGCTAAAATCCACATTTAAGGACTATGCATCCAAAATCACTCCGGATTTTACCACTCAATATTCTGACAAGTTTCAATAACAAAAATAGACATGGGAGAAGCAGTTATTAGGGGATCACGGTGCTAACTCTCAAAACGACCGACCGGGTCATTACATTCTCCCCCTCTTAAGAAAATCGTTCGTCCTCGAACGAGTATAGAAACATACCTGAAACTGTGAAAAGATGAGGGTACTGACTCCTCATGTCCTGCTCGGTCTCCCAAGTCGCCTCCTCGACCGGATGACCCTTCCACTGAACCTTGACTGAGGTAATATTCTTCGACCTGAGCTTCCTGACCTGCCTGTCCAAAATAGCCACTGGATCCTCAATATATGATAGATCCTTGTCCAACTGGACTGAGCTGAAATCCAAAACATGAGTCGGATCACCGTGATACTTCCGGAGCATGGAAACGTGGAATACCGGATGCACTCCTACTAGGTTGGGAGGCAAATCCAACTCATAAGCGACCTCCCCAACCCATTTCAACACCTCAAAAGGGCCAATGAACCTCGGACTCAGCTTACCCTTCTTCCCGAATATCATGACGCCCTTCATAGGCGATACCCGAAGCAAAACCCGATCACCAGCCATAAATTCCAAATCACGAACCTTTCAGTCCGCATAACTCTTCTGCCTGGACTGAGTTGTGCGAAGTCTCTCCTAAATCACCTTCACCTTGTCCAGGGCATCCTGAACCAAGTCTGTACCCAACAATCGGGCCTCACCCGGCTCAAACCATCCCACTGGAGACCTACACCGCCTGCCGTACAAAGCCTCATACAACGCCATCTGAATGCTGGACTGGTAGCTGTTATTATAAGCAAACTCTGCAAGAGGAAAGTATCGATCCCATGATCCTCCGAAATCCATCACACAGACACGGAGCATATCCTCAAGAATCTGAATCGTGCGCTCGGACTGCCCGTCCATTTGAGGGTGAAAGGTTGTACTCAGCTCTACTCTGGTGCCTAACTCCTGCTGAACGACTCTCCAGAACCGTGAAGTGAACTGTGTACCTCTGTCTGAAATGATAGATACTGGAATACCGTGGAGGCGAACAATCTCTCTGATATAAATCTCCGCCAACCTTTCGGAGGAGTATGTAGTCAACACAGGAATGAAATGGGCTGACTTAGTCAGCCGATCCACAATCACCCAAATAGCATCGAACTTCTTCAAAGTCCGAGGAAGTCCAACCACGAAGTCCATGGTGATCCGCTACCACTTCCACTCTGGAAGCTCAATCTGCTGAAGTAACCCTCCCGATCTCTGATGCTCATATTTGACTTGCTGATAGTTGAGACACTTGGCCACAAACTCCACTATATCCTTTTTCATCCTTCTCCACCAATAGTGTTGTCTCAGATCCGGGTACATCTTCGAGGTTCCTGGATGAATGGAATACCGCGAGCTATGGGCCTCCTCCAGAATCAACTCCCGAAGCCCATCCACATTGGGCACACATATCCGACCCTGCATCCTCATCACACCATCATCTCCTATAGTCACATCCCTGGCGTCACCTCGCTGAACCCTGTCCTGGAGGACCAGAAGGTGGGGATCATCATACTGGCGCTCTTGAATGCGGTCATAAAGAGAAGACCGAGCCACCACACAAGCTAAAACCCGGCAAGGCTCCGAAAGGTTCAACCTCACGAACTGACTGGCTAAGGACTAAATATCTAAGGCTAAGGGCCTCTCAACTACAAGAGGATATGCCAAATTCTCAGACTGGCAACTAAAGGCGTCGGCCACCACATTGGCCTTCCCCGGGTGGTATAATATAGTGATATAATAGTCCTTTAGCAACTCTAACCACCTACACTGGCGCAAATTGAGATCCTTCTGCCTGAATATTTGCTGCAAACTCCGGTGATCCGTGATTATCTCACAGGAACACCATATAAATAATGATGACATATCTTCAGGGCGTGAACAATCGCTGCTAACTCAAGATCATGAACATGGTAGTTTTTCTTATGCACCTTCAACTTCCTGGAGCGTAGGCAATCACCCTATCGTCCTGCATCAACACCGCTCCCAGTCCAATCCTCGAAGTATCACAATAGACTGTATAGGACCCTGAACCTGTGGGTGATACTAACACTGGAGCTGTAGTCAGCGCTGTCTTGAGCTTCTGAAAGCTCTCCTCACACTCCTCAGTCCATATAAAAGGTGAACCCTTCTGGGTCAGTCTAGTCATGGGCTCTGAAATGGATGAAAATCCCTCCACAAAACGACGATAATACCCAGCCAAACCGAGGAAACTGCGGATCTCAGTAGCTGAAGACGGTCTAGGCCAACTCTGCACTGCCTCTACCTTCTTCGGGTCTACCTTGATCCCATCTGAAGATACCACATGGCCTAGGAATGCCACAGAATTAAGCCAAAATTCACACTTAGAAAATTTGGCACACAACTTCTTCTCTCTCAAAGTCTGAAGCACGATCCTCAAGTGCTGCTCATGATCCTCCTGGGACCGAGAATATACCAGAATGTCATCAATGAACACGATGACATAAGTATCAATATAAGGCCGAAATATGTTGTGCATCAGGTGCATGAAGGCTGTTGGGGTATTGGTCAGCCCAAATGACATAACAAGGAACTCATAGTGGCCATATCTGGTCTTGAAGGCAGTCTTCGGGATATCCGGCTCCCGAATTTTTAACTGATGATAACCCGAACATAGATCAATCTTGGAGAACACCCTAGCACCCTGTAACTGTTCAAATAGATCATCAATGCGAGACAATGGGTACATGTTCTTCACGGTCACCTTATTCAGCTGCCGGTAGTCAATACACATACACATCGAGCCATCCTTTTTCTTCACAAATAACACCAGAGCACCCCAAGGTGATACACTGAGCCTAATGAAACCTTTGTCAAGAAACTCCTACAACTTCTCCTTCAACTCCTTCAACTCAGGAGGAGCCATGCGATAGGGAGGAATGCAAATGGGCTGAGTGCCCCGCAACAAGTTAATGCCGAAATCAATGTCTCTATCGGGCGGCATACCCGGAAGATCAGCTGGAAATACATCAGGATAGTCCCTGACAACTGGAACTGACTCAACTATAGGGGTCTCAACGCTAACATCTCTCACATAAGCCAAATACGCATCACACCCCTTCTCGACCATCCGCTGAGACTTAAGAAAAGAAATGACTCTGCGGGGAGTATACTCTAAGGAACCTCTCCACTCTAACCCGGTAATCCTGGCATAGCCAGTGTCACGGTCTTGGCGTGACAATCAAGAATAGCATAGTAGGGAGATAACCAGTCCATACTCAAAATAACATTGAAATCTACCATGCTGAGTAATAGTAAGTCAGCCCTGGTCTCAAAACCACTAATGAAAATCAAACACGGCCGATATACGCGATCCACAACAAGAGAATATCAAATAGGAGTAGAAACATATACGGGGAAACTCAAAGAATCCCGAGATATCCCCAAATGTGAAGCAAAGTAAGAAGATACATATGAGTACGTAGAACCTGGATCAAATAACACGGATGCATCCCTATGATAAACAGGGACAATACCTGTGATGAACGAATCTGAAGTAACGCCCTCTGAGAGTGCTGGGAGAGAATAATATCTGGCATGGCCTCCCCCTCTAGGGCGACCTCGACCTCCCCAACCTCCACCTCGAGCTGTCTGAGAAGGTGGGGTAGCAGTTGGGGCTGGAAGAATAGCTGGAGGACCCAGTGGAAGATGTGGAACCTGATAAGTCTGAGGTGGTGCACCCCTCCTAGCTCTGGGGCAATCTCAGATCACATGACGAGGGTCACCACATCCAAAACAACCCTTCGGAGGACGTGGCGGCTGGTGCTAACTCTGAACTGGCCTGCTGGACTAGCCAGTGATAGCAGCTCGAGCAGGAGGCACATGAGATACTGGTGGTGCATAATAAGGCTCCTGAGGTCTAGGAAGAGCTGGAATACCACTGGCTGCTGGAAGGGCTGAATGAATAGGGGGACTCATAAAACCCCTACCATAGCGTGTTGCTGGTGCACGGGCTCCTGAAAAATAACCAGTCTCTCGAGACCTCTTGGCCTCTCTCTCCTCCCTATCCCGGGCTAACATAGTCTTAATCCTCCGGGCAATACTCACGGCCTGATGGTAAGTAATATCGGTCTCCAGCTCTTTGGCCATGCTGGTCCGAATACTGGGGTGGAGTCCCCCAATAAAGCATCGAACCCTCTCTCTGATAGTGACAACCAAAGTTGGTACATGGTGAGCCAAATCGCTGTAACGGACTGCATACTCTGACACAGTCATGGTACCCTGGCATAGCTTCTCAAACTCTGCATGGCAAGCATCCCTGAAGCTACGAGGGACAAACTCAAGTAAGAACATCTCGGAGAACTGAGCCCAAGTAAGTGAAGCTGCCTCGTCCTGGTTACTAAGCTCAAAAGCACGCCACCACTTATAAGCTGCTCCCCTCAGCTGGAAAGCAGTGAAAGAAACCCCACTCGTCTCCACAATACCCATAGTGCAGAGAATGCGATGACACCTCTCAAGAAGACCCAGGGTGTCGTCCGAAGCTAGTCCGCTGAACTCAGGTGGGTGGTACTTCTTGTACCTCTCAAGTCGGAGCTGCTTTGCCTCAGGAACAGCTATCCTAGTCTCGTGCTGAGCTGGAGCTGCTGGGGGCATAGGAATATACTCTGGAACTTGCCCAATATGAACCCTCTGCTCGGAAGTACGGGCTGCGGGAGTCTGTGTCCCTTCCCCGGCCTAGGATGTAGCTGGAGCTATCGGGAGTAGTCCCGCCTGAGACAGAGTACTGAAGGTACTCAAACACTGAGCCAATGTCTCCTGGAGGGCTGGAGTAATAGTAGGGACCTCCTGTGCCCCTCCAACTGTGGCTGCTGAGGATCCTCTTCCTCTGCTCTCGCCGGTGCTCGGGCTGCACCGCGTGCTCGTCCTCTGCCCCGGCCCTTGCCTCTGATGGCTCTGACTGGGGGCTCGGGTGCCTGATCATCACTACGTCCGGTACGGGTACGAACCATCTGTAAGCAAGAATCGAATAGAGTTTAAGAATTTGATGACAGTAACTAGCACAATAAGGAATTCCAAAGAATATGATTGTTCTTAACAGTTACATAGCCTCTCGAAGATAGGTACGGACGTCTCCGCACCGATCTGCAAGACTCTAATAAACTGTCTTGTGACTTGTGACTCCTATGAACCTAGACGCTCTGATACCAACTTGTCACGACCCAAATTACCCTCTGAACAGTCTCGTGACGGAACCTAGTCTCTACGACTAAGTAAGCCTAAAATTTGCGGAAAATAAGACAAAACAATAATAGAAACAGTAAAGAAGAAGCAATACTATAAAATTTAGCCGCTCGTCATTTACAGCTTTTACTTTCCTAAAACCCAGAACATCAGAAAGTCACAAACTCTGAACTACTGTAGCTCTATACAAAGGAATAAGGAAAATGTATCTATATATCTCCTATATCTATACTGGAGTAGGAAGGGACTCGTGAGATCCTTCGGACGCGACAGAATTATCTCGCGATCTCCTAAGTNGGGACTCGTGAGATCCTGCGGACGCGGCAGAATTACCTCGCGGTCTCCTAAGCAGCTGCTAAGATACGCCTAGCCACTGTACGGTGCACTGATACCTGGATCTGCACATGGGGAAAACATACGCAGGAAAGGGTGTGAGTACTCCATATTCGGTACTCAGTAAGTGCCAAGCCTAACCCCAGTCAAGTAGTGACGAGGTCAGGTTGAGGCTCTACTGAGTTTTAAAACAAGTCAGTTATAAATTTAAACAGTGAAATATAGATAAGCAATGATAAACAGGATTAATGGAAACTGGAAGAATTAATAACAGAAAGAGAGCCCTCGGCTCAGCACAACATATATCTCAACAGTAAATATGCAATGCAATACAAGGGGAAAGCTCCCGGATCTCAGTCCGTAGTCCCAATTTAAATATCCTATGCAGTACAGGGGGAAAGCTCATGGATCTCCATCCGTAGTTTTAATTTAAATATGCAATGCAGTACAAGGGGAAAGCTCCCGGATCTCCGTCCCAAGTCCCAATTTAAATATGCAATGCAGTACAGGGGGAAAGCCCCCGGATCTCGGTCCGTAGTCTCAATTTAAATATGCATTGCAAAAGTATGTCGGATACGGCTTAATTAAATAGTTCAGGAAAAACAACAGGCAAGAATAAAGTAAAACTACCTAAGAATGGTGTAACTAGTAGAAAATAAGAGGAAATCAAATAAGGACAGGTAGGCATGCTTATTCTTATGCTATCTACTCAGTTAAGACAGGAAACAGTAATATATGAATGAAAATGAGTGACTGCATGGAAGGAAAAATGGAATTTTAGTAACAATGACTCGTGTACGCACTCGTCACCTCATGTACACGGCGTCCACGTAACAAAATCAGTATAAAAATTCCTAAGGGGAAGTCCCCAACACAGAGTTAGGCAAGCCACTTACCTTGACTGCGCTAATCAACTCAATACCACTCTCTTGCCACGAGTATCCAACTCAGGGTGGCCCAAATCTAGTCAATGCGATTACATAGTGTAAATATCATTTCAAGGAAACAAAATAACTAATAAGTTCGAAGCTAATACACGAAATTAGGAAATTCGCCCAAAAAGTCCCCAAGGTCCACATCTCGGAATCGGGGAAAAATCATATTTTCCGGACACTCATGCACTCACGAGTCTAACCATATAAGAATCTCTCAAATCGGAGGTCAAACACCCAATCAAAACTCAATAATTCGGTCTATGAAGTTCATCCCATTTTTCCCATTTTTCCCATTTTCTACCCAAAATGTTCGAAAAAAAAGGTTGAATTTAAGATTGGAATCATGGAAATTGATCTATAACGGATAGAAATCACTTACCCAAGTTACCCAGGTGCAAAAGCCTCCAAAAATCGCCCCTCCCAAGCACTCAAATTCAAAAGTGGTGAAAATAACATAAACCCTCGGATTTGAGTCTTTAAAAGACTGCCCAGGTATTTCTTCTATGCGATCGCGTACAATGAGCCACGATCACGGAGAGTATTCCACCACGCGCCTAAAATCCCTTCATCGTGTTCGCAATTATAGGTCTGCGATCGCGGACCTTCTCCCCTCGCGGCTATGCGATCGCATAAGGGGCCACGCGACCGCGTAGAACAAACACTGACCCTTCCTCAGGCCTAGAAACTCCTATGTGATCGCGATCCATGATGTGCGATCGCAAAGACCAAGGTTCCCTCACTCCGCGATCACGATTGGCCTTGTGCGATCGCGAAGAACAAATCGCAGACTTCCCATACTTACATTATGTGATCGCGGATGTACTCCTGCGATCGGAGAGAACAAAGAACTGCTGTAGAAAAACCAGAAAAATCTCCTAAGGCTATTAGGCCAAAAATGCCCGTTTGGGCACACGAAACACACCCGAGGCCCCCGGGACCTCAATCAAAATTATCAACCCAACCCTAATACCTCATTCAAACTTGGTTGAGCCTTAAAAACACATCTCATAACATCAAAATCATCAAATATGCATAGATTCAAGCCTAAGAACTTATGAAATTTCTAGAATTCACATTTGATGCCGAAACACATCTAAACTCATCCGAATGACCTCAAATTTTGCACACAGATCATAAATGACATTTTGGACCTGCTGTAACTTTCGGAATTCCATTCCGACTCTGATATCAAAATTTCACCTATCGGCCGAAATCGCCGAAATTCTAACTTTCGCCAATTCAAGCCTAAATCTACAACCGGCCTCGAAAATACATTCTGAATACGCTCCTAACCCCGGAATCACCCAACGGAGCTAATGGAGTCAACGTAATTCCATTCCGGGTCTGTCTTCACACAACTCTAGCTACGGCCTGATTTCAAAGGCTAAAATCCACATTTAAGGACTATGCGTCCAAAATCACTCCGGATTTTACCACTCAATGCTCTGACAAGTTTCAATAACATAAATAGACATGGGAGAATAAGTTATTTTGGGATCAGGGAGCTAACTTTCAAAACGACCAACCTGGTCGTTACAATCAATTAGTCTAATTAATTAGTTAAAATGCTAATTAGGTCTTTTACAAAATAAATTCAATTAGTAGTAATGTGGCAATTTTTTAAAGAACAAATTTGTCTCTTGTTTCAAATTGGCCCAATTTCAGGACCCAAAATTACAGGCCCAACCATATTTCCCCACATTAAAATACCTTAAATCCCTCCTCTCTTCTATATATACATTATACCTAAAAAAGACCTAAACCTAACCGAAGGCCCTCATTTCCAATAAAGAAACGACATCCGTTTCCCTTCCAAAAATGGGGATCTGATTTGCGAAGACGAAAAACTCCATTTTTCTCCAAAAATCTCCCTCACCTCACACATGATCGCACACACACACAATTAAGAGAAGAAGGCAGCAGCAATCCCTCTCAAATAAAATGACGACAGCACCCCCCTTTCCAAACAACCGAGCCGCCGCCGAGCAGAGCAGAAGACAGCCGGAACCTTGCTCATTCTTTTAACCACAGCCACCACCAGCCATTATTCACCCCAACCTCCATTAACGCCCACACCCTCCAAGCTTCTGCCGCCACCCATACGAAACCCAGCACCAAAGCACTTCAAAACAGCCTTTTTTCTCATAAAAGCTAAGGTTTCTGTTGAGATCGAGTTCAATTTAAAGCTCCGTTCGTTGGTTGTTAGTTCCATTCGAGTTGTCAGCGAGGTTCTGGTGCCTTGGCATTTTCTGTTCGGACTCAAGTTGTCGGCCGAGTGTCTGGGTGTTGACTTGTGTGTGGACTTTGTATTCCAACGTGATTGACGTTAAAGATTTCAATTCGAGGTTCTTTCCATAATTTTTAGTTTTTTTTGGTATTTTTCTCACCTGTTTGCGCATATTTGTATGTTTACTTTGTTTACTTTCTATAGCATATTCGAGGTTCAGTTTGTTTGCGCATATTCGTGACTGGCGTTTTGTTGTAAATTTAGTTTAGTTTCCTCATAAAATCTTGATCTTTGTTTTAGTTTTGTGGTATTTATGATTTTCTAGACATTTTAATAGTGAAAAAATATGCTCCGGTTATCTCTGGACTTTGTTTACTTCTCATATCAGTTTCATATGACTGGATTTTTGGTTTTATTAGTTTATGAATTACTTGACATATGGACAAATTATTTCTAAGGACAAGGTTATTACTTAAGAGGAGTGATTTTAGAACTCAATGAGCCCTTTGCTTGATACCCAGCTTACGGCATTTCTTTCACTTATCGTGATTGTGTACACGTATAATTACGATTCTTTTAAAAATAAAACTAAGGTACGCATTCGCATGACTTTGGATTTTTTCTTAAATAATTAAGCATGACAAATTGTGTACACGTACGCGTGACATGATTTAAGTGCCGATTTTTAAAATAAAACCAAGGTACGCGTTCGCGCGGCTTTGGAGTTTTACTTAAGTAATTAAGTTTTGTAAATTGTGTACACGTCCGCGTGACATGATTTTTGACGCATCAATTCAAGTGGGTATACGCATACGTAATCCGTCTTAAGATAATTCTTTAAATACAATTGAATAATAAGAAGCGGTAAAAAAGTAAATGAATATAGGTATTAAAATCAGTATTAAACAATTTAGGCCAAGTATAAATCCTTAAGCGACCGTGCTATAACCACGGAATTCGGGAGTGCCTAACACCTTCTCCCGGATTAACAGAATTCCTTACCCGATTTTCTGGTTCGCCGACTTTTTAAACGGAGTCAAAATTTCCTCGATTTGGGATATTAAAAAGAAGTGGTGTCTCGGAACACCGTAAAATATCCGGGTCGCGACTCTAAAAATTAAATAAATAATTTCAAAATCGATTATGTCACTTAAATTGGAAAAACTCCTCTATCCCACCCTTATTGGGAAAAAAGAGGTGTGACAATAGCTAATTAACTAATACTGGTAATATTTGGCTATGTAATATTTTATGAATTGATCAATTTTTATTATAAGTTGCTTATAAATGGACATAAATGATAGTTTCCCTTATTTTTACTGTTAGAATAACGTCAATTATCTTTTTGATTTGATTAATGTAATTGTAACTTTATTGTTACAAAGAGTACTTATATTATGATGCAGGTCTTTTTCATTTCTGGCATTACAATCAGTAGGCTTGATCGGATGTCTGATCACACCTAACTCTAATCCTAAAAAGGATAAACGGTCGCTACAAACATAATCCGGTTTAAGATTCTGAAGTCGAATCCCACAGAGAACTAAGACTTAGCTAAACCTGTTCAATATCAGTGAAAAGGCAAGCTTGAATAGTTTCTAAGTTATAAATATTAAAATTCTTATGTCTAACTAATTAATTAACAAATTAAAATAGTAAATTTATAACTAAATATATTAAGGGTTGGAGGTCTAGAGTTATGATTTCTCTAATTGTCGGAATCTTTCCCACTACGTCTTCTATAATTTCGCCTAATTATTCTCTACTGATCATGAGCACCCAACTTGTTGACCCAAGTCACTGCATGGTTTTGAAGATTGACAGATGCCTACCCAGTTGAACCAGGTCCATCAGGGCAAACATACTCGAACAAACCCATTGGCACAAGAACCGTACATGCACAGGAGATAAACATGATCTGTGAATTATCCATGAACTAAGAGGTTGTCTCCTAATGCAAAAAGGTTGCAAATCGATAAGAGGTTAGAGTTCAAGTTCAGCAAGGACAGAAACAAAGGCAGGAAGTTGAGATAAACACAAACTCTTCTACGAAGGAAGAGTTGCATTAGAACTAAACAAGAACATCTTAGCTTCTGGCGCTATATAATGTTCAAGTATTCCTACTGAAGAATCAATCGCACAAAGACAGAATTGAAGCAAGAACTGAAAGCAAAATTACCAGAGAAATTTTGCAAGCAGAAACCTTGTGCAAAACAAAGGCTACTGACCAGCTAGAAGAACCAGTTCAATTTGTTTGTCTTTCGAGTCTAGTTGGTTGTAGTAGGTGATTTAATATTGTATATTTCAACTTTATTAGAAGCAATTGTAATAGGTACACACTGTTCAAGTTAGAGTTAACTTGAAGTTTGTCCCAATTAGCTAGTTTGCTACAAAGGAATTAGAGTTAGTCCTAGGTTTACAAAGAGTTTATTTTGTAAATGATGTCTGGCTCAGAGTTGTAGTGAAGAGTTTGGGAAAATCCTACTGAGGAGTAGGTCGTAGTTTTTTCACCTTTTGAGCCGGGTGTTTTCCACGTAAAAATCTATGTGTTTTTACTTTACTGCATTTATTATTCCTCCCCAGTAGAACTTGGAACACCAAGAAAAATCAGGTTCTTCTATTGAGACAGCACTCGAAAATTGGACACCACACAAATCACTCCCCTATTGTGTGGTATTGAAGTATAAAACATCAATTAGTATCAGAGCAGGTTATCCTTGAAAAGGCTAACACCTTGGAAAAGATCAAAATGAGTGCACCACCTGGAAACTGGGAGGGTCAATCAACTGCAAGGCCACCACTCTTCAATGGCCAGTATTACTCTTGGTGGAAGAACAGGATGAAGGACCACCTGATTGGATAAGACTATGAACTCTAGGACATAGTCACTGATGGTCCTCTAGCTACCATGAAGAAGACTGCTGAAGGTGTAGATGTACCAAAGACTAGAGCTGACTGCACTGCTGAGGATCTGAAGAAATGGGAGAAGAATGCAAAGGCCAAGAAGTGGCTAGTGTGTGGACTAGGTCCAGACGAGTATAGCAGAATCCAAAGCTGCACCACTGCCAAAGAAATCTGGGATACCTTGCAAGTAGCCCATGAAGGAACACCTCAGGTAAAAAGATCAAGAGGTACTCTACTATACTCACAGTATGAAAACTTCACTATGAAAGAAGGAGAGACATTCCAAGAGATGTACACAAGGTTCACAACTTTGACAAATGAACTTAATTCTATCGGTAGCGTCATTCTTGAAGAGGACAGGGTAGGGAAGATCCTGACAAGGGTCTTACCAATCTCCTGGGAAAGCAAAATCACTGGTATCCAGGAATCCAAAAATATGGCAACCCTCATATTGGATGAACTAAATGGAAACCTTACTGCCTATGAACTTAGAAGGCAGACAATGAAGATGGATGGTCCAAAGAAGGAGAGGAGTCTAGCACGGAGAATCACTGAGGGAGTAGATCTTGAGGAAGATGAGATGGCCATGATTACCAAAGAATTCAGAAACTTTCTCATAAGGAAGAAGGTTATCTCTAGAGAAGGAAATTACAACAAAGCAAAAGCTCCAGAAAGGCCAACCAACGAGGGATGCAACAAGTGTGGAAAGACTGAACACCTTATCAAGAACTGTCCTCAGTGGAAAGTGGAATGGAAAAAGGAGAGATATGAAAGAAGGAACAGGAAGAAGGAACTGGTCCAACCCAAGAAAACCACAACAAAAGCTATGGTTGCTGCTTGGGGGGAAAGTTCAGATGACGAATCAGAAAATGGTGAGAATGAAGATCAGGCGCTCATGGAAATTGGAGAATCCGATGAGGAATCACATGAAGAACCAGAGGTAAGTATCTCCTATCTTAAAAATAAAATAAAGATCCTATCTAAGGAAAAACTCTCTGAGTTGCTACTTGATTTCATGGATGATTTTGAAGAAACAACCAAAGAGAAGGAACAACTCTCTAAAGAATGTGAAATGCTAAAAGCAAAATACAGGAACCTGGAAATCAGAGTAAGTGAATCTGAAAAGAAAAACATTGTCTTGTTGAACCAGGTTCATCCACTTGAAACTGAGATTCTGGAACTAAAATCTTAAAATTTAAAGCTAAAGCTAAGATCCAGTAAAAAGGTTGTTGATCATTCTCATATCATGTTAGAAGAAAATGTGGGAAAACTAAAAGTTAAGATGTATGACAAGAATGAACAGATAAGAACACTTAAAGAAGAACTTGGCAAAGTCAAACATGAATTAGATCGAACCTGTAAATGGAATAAATCCTCTGATGCCCTGACATGACTTCAAGAGAATCATAGTAGCAACTGGAGAGGGCTTGGCTTTGGGAGTCAATTGCCCAAGTGGGATACCAAAAGCAAGTATCTCACTCTCCCTGAGAATAAAATCTACACCCACTGTGGTAAGACTGGCCACTATAAAATTGAGTGTACTACAAAAGAACAGGTCAGTCGAAGAAATACGAGTTTTGTTAAAAAGAAAAACTGGTTACCAAATTGGGCCAGAAAAAACTTGATTCATCCGTTCTCTCATAGAAAAGGACCCAAACTAGTTTGGGTTCTTAAAACTAACCCCTGATATTTTTTGTAGGTTCAAGTGAGAGGAAGCAGCCAAATTTGGTATTTGGATAGTGGCTGCTCAAAGCATATGACAGGGAACAAGGAACAATTCCTTTCACTTGAAAGCCTCATAGGAGGAAATGTCTCCTTTGGAAATGGAAAGAAAGGTGAAATTATTGGGGTTGGTAAGGTAGGTAAGGATGACACACGTTCCATTGAACATGTGTACCTGATAGATGGCTTAAAATATAGCCTGATCAGTGTGTCACAACTGTGTGACAGAGATAACCTGGTTGCCTTTACTTCCACAAAATGTT
>ML422914.1:3034-29542 GCA_005239525.1 Nicotiana knightiana | reverse complement strand
ACCCCGGATTATATTTGCAACGCCCGCTTAGTCTTTTATTAGACATAATTGAGCGTGATCAGTGACGTGAAAGTTTATTTTCATGTGCCCATTCCCTAATCCCTATTCTTTTATTTTCCTTGTTGATTTGTTTTAGAGAGTAATAAATTAAATACTATAATTAAATTAAAGTAGCAAGATAAAGATATTAATTACTTAATATTTATTTATCGAAAGGTTGAAAATTAAACTAGCCTAGAGGAAAAATATATTTTGAAAACTTTTCTATCTTTTGTAACTACAAAATAAAACTAATATCTAAAAGCATGGCTATTTTTGTTGATTCTTAATTTTCATAAATAAAACCTATAAAAGGGTGAAATAAAAAACTAACATATTAAGATTAAACTTAAAAAATATCTAAATGCTAAAGTGGTGAAATTGTTTTACATATGGTGTGCTCACAACAGTACCAACCAAGTGAAAGAAATGCCAATAACAGTAACGACAAAGTGGAAAATACGCAGGTAGCAATAACAAACAAGGTAGTACATATGGACAACAATAGCAGACTAGGTGGGAGGCATAGAAGTAATGATAGCAATTAAGTATGAGGACATAAATTTCACTAACTAGCATGGTGGAGGCTTATACGAAGGTGCAACAAATGAGAAATGTCATAGATGTAGATATATCAAACAAGAAGAAAAGCATGATCTTTATAAGCTAAACAAAATAGAAGGCACGAATGACTGAAATGGTAGAAGGCTTATACGAAAGTGCAACAAATGAAAAAGGGCATAGATGTAGATATAACAAACAAGAAGGAAAGCATGATATTTATAAGCTAAACAAATAGAAGGCATAGATAAGGCAACAACAATTTATGTAGAGGACAAAGACAGAATAACAACGACAAGTCACATAGAAAACATAGGAGCAACAGTAACAACTCAAGATAAAGGCATAAATGTATACACAAGGAAAAGACATCACAATATAATGTATGTCTCTCGTCCTCGCCTGCACGGAAACACCCTTTGTGCCAAACACATGATAATGTAAAAATAATGTAATGGCATCACCCTTCGTGCTTTTACTCTCATCCTCGCATGATAATGTAAATACAATGGTACGGTATCACCCTTCGTGCTTTATTTTCTTCCTCACATGATAATATATATGCAATAGCACGGTATCACCCTTCATGCTTTACACTCTTGCTCACCAAGCATGTGTATATTAATAACAAACAAGGTAGGAAGCATGAATAACATCAAGAAGAGTGATTTAGCAAATACTCTAAATGAACATCAATCACAGCTTTCAAGCTAATAAAAATTTAATAAACCTCAAGAACCTTATTGTTCAAGTATCTCAACAAATCTCAAAAAGTGATTTTCAACTCAAGTATGTAATCAAATTATCTCAAGAATAGCAGTCGTAGCGATGTATTTGTGATTAAGTATAGTGATGACCGAATTTAGTACATCAATCGTTTCACAAAAATTCCGTCAAATATTAATCAAGTTATAATAAGCTAAATCCTGGTCTCTAGAATTTATCTTCATATTCATTTTAATCTCGAAGTCACGTAAAACGTGAAGAAAGAAGGTCACATATTCCAACAAGATTCAAATAATCGAATAATCTACTCCCAATCATGAATAACCCTGGCACATGTATATACATTCGTCACCTCATATATGCATCACCCTCGGCATGTAGCAAATAATATCAATTAGTAGGAAAAATTCTCCCAACAAAGTTAGGCAAGATACTTACCTCAAAGAAGCTAAATCAATACTCTAAGAAGCCCTTCCCGTGTGAAACATCATCCGGACGACTCGAATGTAGCCAAAATAACTTAATATCATAAATAAAAGCCATAGAAAATGATTTCGAATAATAAAGCTTCGATCTTTAACTAAAATAAAATATTCATCCCTGGCCCGCACACCGGAACCTGACAAAACTCATAAATTCCGTACACTCATTTTGATACGAGTCCAACCATACTAATTTCATCCGATTCCGACCTCAAATCAACCTTCAAATCATAAATTTATGTTTTAGAAAACTTTTTACTAAAATTCTCAATTTCTTCAATTTGATTCATCAACCAATCGCTAAATTCAAAGTTGGAACCATGAAATATAATAAAATCCGTGTCAAAAATACTTATCCAATCCAATCTAAAAATTCCCTGAATCGCTCAATCCGAGCTCCAAAACCTTGCGAGAAAAGTAACTAAATTTGGGAACGAGTAAAAAAAATACAGCAATTGTTACAGCTCGAATCTGATCCTAGATGACCTCGAAACTCACATTTGATAAGCCTAACATAATTGTTGCAAGATTACACCCAATTTAGCCTTTTGGATCACCCAATTTGAACTTAAAATGAGGGAGATATGATGTTTTGAAGTTTTAAAAGATGTCTGAAAATTTAAGGGACAAAAATGACATTTTCGTAATTATTTTACACCAGAAAATCAGCAACAAAAGAATCTTCATTTTAGCACCCCCAAAACTCATTCGGAACCTCCATACACAAACCATATATGCATTTCAATCATAAAATACGCTACAAACCTTCTCGCGCACTCAAAACACTGAAAAGAGGTTATCTTGACATGATATTTACCATGGTCAAACTCAAAATCCTTAACTTAAGTAATTTCTCAACCAATGATCCAAAATATACCCGAGCCCCTCGAGACCCCATCCAATCATACCAACAAGTACAAATACGTTATCCAAACTTATCCTAAGCCTCAACACATCCAAAAATATCACAATAAAGAATCGAGGTTCAAACCAAATAGAATTTCTCTTAAGTTATTACATCTTTATTCTCTTAAAAGAGTGTCTGAATCACACTTAAACACTTCGGATTACTTTCAAATTTTGCACACAAGTTTAATTCAACTATATAGACCTATCCAAAGTCTCGAAATACCAATTGGTGTCCAATAACATTAAAGTCAACTCTTGGTTAAACTTATGAACTCTTAAGTTCTTCAAATTGCCAACTTTCGATAAATAGTGCTGAATCCTTCTACCTCCAAAATCGAATCCGAACATACGTAAACGTCCAAAATCATCATATGAATCTATAGGAACCATAAAAAATCAATTTCAAATCCGTATATCCAAAAGTCAAACCTTGGTCAACTCTTCCAACTTAAAGCTTCCAAATCGAGAGTCATTCTTCCAAATTAATCCCAAACCACTTGTAAACTAAAATCGACCATACATGCAAGTCATAATACATCATATGAAGCTACTCAAAGTCTCAAACCACTAAATGGAATACTAGTGCTCAAAACGACAGATCGTGTCGTTACAAAATAAGCTCATTGTAAGCTCATTACCGATCCTTTGCTAAAGCCAATCTCGTCTACTATGAGGACTCGTCAAACTGATTATCTATACCTGCAGGCATGAATGTAGCGTTCCCAACATAAAGACGTCAGTACGAATAATGTATTGAGTATGTAAGGCGAAACTGAAACATAATAATAAGTCAACATTTATTTAAAGACATTTAAGAATCAACCTGAATCTCTGAAGTGCCACCGTATATGCATACTTATACTTATATATAATACTTATCTTTAAATCTATTATCCATACCGTATGATGCATGACTACCCAACTGATCAGTGGTGATTGCCCGACCGGCCGTAGCTTGGTGGTAAATGCATAATTGCCCAGCCGATGGTAAATAATAATACGTAACTGCCCAACCGGTGGTAACTGTAACTGCCCGATCGGCCGTAGCTCAGTGGTAAATGTGTAACTGCCTAACCGGACGTAGCTCGATGGTAAATGAATATGCATGACTGCCCAACTGATGGTAAATAATGATACATAACTGCCCAACCGGTGGTAACTGCCCGATCGGCCGTAGCACGGTGGTAAATGCATGAAGATGCGTGTATCACTATATTATAAACATTAACATCTCTATCATATACCTCAATAGGGACTAGGGACATACTTAGACATTCTTGAATATCACTTTACCGGAATGAATAACATAGGCATCCTTAACTGCTAAGAGTAGAACCACTTATGGAATAACATTACGTTTATGTATCGTTACTTGGATCATGCCAAAATGAAGGAAGGGCTTAGCCGAGTAGGGAGAAATCCGTATGATATTCTTGAAAAAAGTTGCACTATACTCCTTTAGAACCACAAAATTTTTACGTTGCTAAGATCTGATAATTCTCGTTGGAATTATTTGGTTGCAAGGAGTCACATTGAAAACTTATAAGAATTGCTAAGATTGTAGTGTTTTGAGAATGAAATTTGTTGAAAACTTACAAGAATTCACTTCTGATTGTAACATTGTTTTGTATTGGAATTTTTAGAATTGAAATGTCTTGTACTCAAAATCCTAGAATGAAGTGTTGCTAACTTTCTGATGAAGTCTTTCAAATATGAAGTGTTGTATTCAATTACTTTTACAAGTCTTGTTATTCAAGATGTGAGAATGAGATGTCTTTTAATTATTAATTAGGTTGTCACCTAATCCAAAAATGACTAAGGGTCATTTGTTTGGAATTTTTGGAGGGGGGTTAATCTAATCTTATAATTTATTAATTAATTAGTTAATATCCCGTTACCCGATAATTAACTAATTACTCACATAATTAAGAATTGTTTCAAATTATTTAAAATTTTACTTATTTTATACATCCTACTATGATGGTCATAGGGTACATTGTATGGTACTAGTCCATCAATATCAGGTATTTTAGCTCGAACCCTATTTTACCAAAATGACAAATTTTGGCCAACCTCATTTTCTTCAACTCGTTTACCCTCTCACCTTCACGACTTTACTTATCACTTGTTATAAATATCATAAATACTTATAACCTTAAAAAAATAATCTTATCGTCATCTTAAAATACTACTATTACAATATCGTGGTACCATATAAAATCAATACACATACTATTATTTCGTTAAAATATCTATTTGACTTTCCAGTAAAATCTAGTTCTAAAAAGCCAGTGAACACACGAGAGTATAAAGTCATTCTTTTCTTTCCTCATTCGCAAGATGCTACGCTTCCAAGATTTTAGCTTCAAAATTTGTTTGAAATGTATTTGCAAGGACTGTTGAAAATACACGATGTTACTCTCTGCATTTTATTACGCACATATTTTCCTTAATCTCTCAAATTGCAATGCTACTAGTCAAAATAATTTTTGACATAGAAACTATTCTCCAATCAGTTCTTTAAAGTTTCAAGTAATTCTTCCATGCATTTGAACATCAAGAATCAAGATCTCATTTTTACCTTTGAACATCAGCAGCTACATGTGTGTCCAAGGAAAATAAAAATGATGTATACACACACAAACACACACACTAACATAATATTTAACGATATCAAGATTGTTAATTTACAGGGTCTTATGGTCACAAATTCTCTGTAGAAAAGTACAATCCATGATCTGCTAGAAAATCTGAGGAAGTGTTAAATCTCAAACAATTTGGTAAGAGGAAAAGGAAAGAAGGTAGAGGGGTTTCAATTATCTAAGCATAGCTCTTCATAGCCATTCTTCTTACTCTAAGCTTCTGCTTCTCTTTTCTGTCAGGTATTTTTGTTTCATTTCATTTCAATTTCTTAAAAAACATTTATGATTTTTTATTGTGCTTGCTGATTTATTACTTGCTTCGTTGGTCTTTGGTAGTGGCGGAAACGAGCATAACAATGGCAGATTTCATCAGCAATGGCATTAGCTTTAGCTCTCTCTTCCGTATCAAACTGTACTATCATCAACACCACAACATAAACTTTGATCCAGCAACATAAACGAAAAATATATGTTCCGTATTTTATGTATATTTTTTTAAAGATATATATACGTATATGGGTTAGTTGAAGATAGTAGAAGCATTGCAAAAAGTAATCTATTCTCGTTATTTCGTATTATTTTTGCCATGGCATGAAATCTAAAATCGAACTGAACATGAATAAATCGAACCGAACCGAACTGAAGTTTTTATAATTCAATTTTAGTTATTAAAATCACAAACCGAAAACGGAATTAACCGAACCGACCCATCCTTAAATTGAAAATGAAACCGAACCGACCCATCCTTAAATTGAAATAGAGGGCTTTTTAAAACCTTTTTTTTTTTTATAGAAAAAACCAATATAATTGATACAATATCAAGTGCCTAAAAGCATATCCAGTGGGATTTTATACTGCGAGCGAGAGAGTAGTGGGCGGTATCAGCCGAGGAAGCACCGGGAAAAAAAACAATGGATAAAGCAACACCTGTACGGAATTCCCATACATCTACTGCCGATCTACTTACCTGGTCGGATGTTCCGCCGTCGTCCAATTCTTCAGCCGCCTTCACTCCCGGCGGTGCCTCTTGTCATCATTTCGGCTCCGGCGCTCGCTCTCATCAGGCGAGTCATCCTTTCATCAAAGCTAATCCAATGTTGTAGTATGAAACCTAAATTGTTTAAGATTTAATATTTGTGAATTTATTTAGTTCATCTTTAAATAGGATTTGTAGTCAGAATTACATGAAATAGATTTTCTAGTTTCTAGGTTTGATACTATTACAAGTAGAGGTGTTGCTAACTATTTTTAAGTGTGGAGAATTGTAGAGATCGTTCAAAGATTTATTGAGTAAAATTATTTTTTCTTCAGCTATTGTGTAATTTAGGGTTTTTGCTTTTTTGTTTTCCTGTTTCCTTTGCAGCCATCTGATGGAATCAGTAAGGTATTTAGTAGTCAGATCACTACTGAAGAAGCTGAAAGCTTAAACATCCGGTAACACAAAGGAGAAATTTAATTCGTTTTTAAATTGTTTGGCATTTTCATTAGCATCTTTTTTTTCTCTCCATATTTTGCGTGCATGATTTTCTAACCTGCTCTCTTCTTCTATGCTGTCATGATTCATTTTTTTTTTAAACGTTCAGATCTTTGCTTTTTCTCCTTATATACCGGCGATTCGATAATTTCTTAGATAGTTAGATCTGATAATGCATTTTATTATTTATTTTTGCTTCCTTTTTTAATTGTGCTATTTGTATATCATGCCCCTTTATAATTTTGAATTTTAAAATATAACCTTTTTAGATCTCTTAGGTGTAAAAGACAGATATCGTAAAAATAAATCTCCCATGTGTAGAAAAAAGAGGTAGGGTCATAAAACTAAAAACAAGTTTGTAAAAAGCCAAAAAACCAATTGACCCGCGTGTTGATAGGAAGTGTAACAAATTTGAGTATTTCACTAACAAGCGAGAAGGCTATGGAGAAATTTTTGAGGAAAATAAAAGACTATGATGGACAAGGAAAATTTTTATGACCATTAAGATTATTATATTACCAGAATCGAGAAAATCGATATCGTTAGGATTAAATTGGTGAAAATCACAGCTTCATGCTCTTGTGTTTGCTCTGAAAATCCAAAATTTTCACTCAATTTTATTGATGCCCTCATCTTTGGCCTACTTGAAGTAGGTTGCCTTCAATTTTGCATATTATTCCAGTGTCAAGTCCAAGAGATGCTCATATCTGGTTTGTACCCATTTAGTATGAAGCCTTGGAGAATTAGAGAGTTTTTATGGTGTATTGGGAACTAATATCGCTCAAGAGTATCAGTAGCAAACAGCTGCCGCGAATTAAATGGCAGTGTTTTGGCGAGCGAGAAGCAAAAAAAAAGCGATAAGGCCTTGCTTCACTGAAGCGAAGCGTGTTTTTTTTTCATGTGAAGAGCAATTTAATACATAAATAAAAAATATTAAATAGGCATAGATAAATGACCAAAAAGACATTGAAATATTTAATAACCAGTGTTTTGGCTTGATGCCATTGAATAAAAAGACAGAATTTACTACAATCACCAAAAAAAAAAAAAAAACAGTGAGGACAGAAAAAAATGCAGAACAGTCAACAGTGATTTTGAAAAAAACGAGCAGAACAGAGAAAAAAGAAGAGCAGGACATAGAAAATAACTGTTGGAGGTCGAAGAACTGAAAAAAAATAGAAAAGAAGAAGAGAAAAAGAGAAAGAAGAGAAGAAAAGAGGAGTCGCGAGGAAGCATGTAAAGCAGAGAAAAGAAGAAGAGGAAGAGAAGAGAATAAAGAGAAGAAGAGAAGAGAAACTTACCTCAAAGAAGGCGCAACAGTCAAGAGAAGAGGAAGAGTAGTCCACCCGAAGCATATTTTTGGAAGAGAAGTCGCGTAAGAGTGTATTTTAAAAATTTTAAAATAAAACCCTAGGCAGCCGTCGACCTCGCTTAAGCGAGCTTTTCTCGATCTAGTCGCTTCTGGGCCTGAAGCGTGCGCTTTTTAACCTGTGCCTCGCTTTAGGGCAGAAAAGCGCAAGGGTTGCGCCTCGCCTGGCTTCTCGCTAAACTCCAAGTTGTTTGTCCTGGTTATGCATCATGATGGGCATGCTATCTAACTAGCATTTTCTATCTCCTTTTTTTATTTCTATATTGATCAATGATCTTGTAAATTTAGGCATACAGAGATGAATGGCACTCCTAGGTTGACATTTAATTTTGTGTTAATTCTTTTCTCCACCTCTGCAGAGTTTGAGAGTAGTGGAAGCAAAATTAGGATTGTGTTGTCTTAACTCGTAAATTTTTTCTTTGATAAGGTAAGATAAATTTCATTATTAGATTACCAAGAAGGTACTACACACAACAAAAAAGAGATTACAACATTACTGGTTTAATATACCCCCAAGAATTCCAAAAAAACAAAATACTCCAGCAGCAACAACAATAACAACAACCACGAACCTAGTGTAATCCCACAAGTGGGGGAGGGTAGTGTGTACACAGACCTACCCCTACCTTGTAAAGGTAGAGAGTCTGTTTCCGAAAAATACTCCAACAACAAAAGTATGGATTCTTGAAATTTATTACCTTATCAAAAAAAGAAAAGTATAGATTCATCTGTTCTTTACATAAGAGATATGATGTCTTTGATCTTCAAAGCATCTCTTATTCTTTTCCAACTAGATAGTCCAAAAGATGCAAGAGGAATGGTCTTCCAGACTTGCTTCATCTTTTGCTCATTTTCTGAGTGTGCCAGCACTCCAATACACACCTCTTAAACCTTGTGGCATCACCCAATGCAGCCCAAAAATGCATAGGAATTAAATCCAGATCTGTCTTGTTTGTGTGCAGTGCACGAAGAGATGACTTGGAGATTCTGTTGACTCTTCACAGGAAAAACATCTACTGCACAGATACTATCCTTTCTTTTGTAGCATGTCTTGAGTTAAGAAGGCATTACTAACTGCAATCCATCGGAAACAAGTTACCTTAGGAGGGGATCTTGTTTTCAACATCTTCCAATGCCATGTCAAATTCCAATGCACAGCTTGTTTTTGCAGAAGATTGTATCAACTTTTAACTGAAATATTTCTATCCTTGCCAACCAGATCTGAAAGTCCACCTGTTAACATCAAGGCTAACAGGTCCCGAACAATGTATTACCTGACCATTTTCATCTATTTCACAGGCATTAGATTTCCTCCTGAGATCAAGCTGCCAACCAGACCCAATATCGCATTCAGCCACTGTACATACTACATTGTTTATTTTTGGATATACTATACAACATAGGGATTCTTTAGACTTTCCCCGTCTAGCCAAGCATTAATCTTAAACCTGATTCTGCTCTGATTCCCAACCTCCAATTTTACATATTGTTGAAATTCTAGCCAAAATTTACATATTTGTTTCCAGACACCCACTTCAGTTTAGGGTCTTAACTCATAATTTAATTGAACCAAGAGGTTCTGTTTGGTAAAGAAATGATTGCACTGAGTCTTGTTGAAACTTTTCTTCAGGAAACCTTGTTCAGGGTATAAACTGAGCAATATATTTTCTGCTGGTGGTGAAGATGGTACATTAGAATCTAGAACTGATGATGGCAGTTTTAGCAGTAGAACATCAGTGCGCATTATTCAGGTATTTTTCTCCTTTCAAGGAAAATGATTTACACTGGACTAGCAGTGTGAGCATACTACCTAATTAGGAAATAGGTGAATGGGGAATTTAACCAAATTTTTTAATGGTGCATTGTAGCAAGCTACAAATGGAATAAGCCAGATTTCATTCAGTACTGAAGAAAACATTTCTCCAAAGAAGCCTACCACTCTGACCGAAGTGGCAAAGCAGCGTGAGTTGAGTGGAAACTTAGAAAGTGAGTCAGATAGCAAAATCAAGAAGCATCTATCAGATGCAAAGACCAAGGAGCTTAGTGGAAATGATATCTTTGGCCCTCCTCCAGAAGTTCCTACTAGGTCACTGGCTGCTGCGCGCTCCTTGGAGTCGAAAGAAAGCAAAGACATGGGTGAACCTGCCTCACGAACTGTACGCACATCTGTTAGGGTTTCTAATGTGAGTTGTCTTTGAGGCTTGTTTCATTATTCCTTCCATCTTATTTGAGGAAAAAAAAAATGAAGATTAGTGACAATGTTGGTGTTCTTTAACACTGATGAAATTCTTCAGGTGCTTTAAAGTTGAGAAAAGAAAAGAAAAAGTTAAGATCCAGTAAGATGCTCCTAACCTTACCCTGATATTTAAAAAGGAATTGGTCAAATTACTTAGATTTACCGCCTCCGGTGGCTTAATAATTCAACAACAACAACAACAACAACAAATCCAGTATGATTCCAACAATGATCCCAATAGGTGGGGTCTGGGGAGGTAGTCTGTACGCAGACCTTACCCCTATGTAATGCAGGTAGAGAGGCTGTTTCCAATAGACCCTCAGCTCAGGAAGGGCAAGAAGAAGAAGAGGAAAGCAAGGAAGGAAGAAAGAAGGAAGAGAAAAGAAAAAGGAAGAGATAAAAGATAAGTAGTACCAAATAATAGCAACAGAGAATACAATACCTGAGGCGAACAAAACCACATAACGTAATAAAATCTAAGAATATGAAGGGACATGCATGCTACTAAGACTATCAGTGAACAACCAAAAACTACCCACTAATCTTCTACCTTAATCCTCGACCTCCATACCCTCCTATCAAGGATCATGTCCTCAGTGAGCTGAAGCAGCGCCATGTCCTGTCTAATCACCTCTCCCCAGTACTTCTTAGGCCTACCTCAACCTCTTCTCAAACTCTCCAGTGGCTTAATAATTCAAAGAACAAAAAGAGTTGCAATCCAGTAAAACTCATTTTTGTAGTGGTACCTGTAGAAATCAACTACTCAAGTGTTCTATTTTCTCCACAATGTCTGATGTTGGCTAAGATTGATGTTTACTGTCTAATTATCTCAAATATTATCTTGTACCTGAATTTGGACTTGGTTGTTATCCTTTTCTTTATTTGGCTTCTACTATTATGGGCTCTCATTACTCTTGCCGCATTCTGTAGCCTGCTGGTGGTCAAAGCAGTATCTTGTTTGGTGATGAACCTGTTGGCAAGACAACAAAGAAAATACATAACCAGAAGTTTGCAGAATTGACGGGGAATGACATTTTCAAGGGAGATATTCCTCCTGGATCCGCAGAGAAGCCACTGAGTAGCGCTAAGCTGAAAGAAATGAGTGGCAGTGATATATTTTCTGATGGAAAGATTGAATCAAGGGATCACCTTGGCGGTGTGCGCAAACCACCTGGTGGGGAAAGCACTATTTCATTAATGTAATCACGTCAAATGGCTTTCATGCTGACCTGCAGTGTGCCAAATTTCAGCTACTTTCTGACCAGTGAGGACTTCATGGCATTTAAGATAGAAGAATGTAAATTTTGATGTGTTAATACTCTAATTTGCTACAAAATTCAGAGTAGTTAGCCACTGAGCATTTCTCTGTTGAACACTTGGAACTGTTGTAGTAAAATTGTTCATTTTGCTCCAGTTGGCTTGATCAGTTGATCTATATCCAAGAAAGAAATGAGATGTCGAAACTGATTCTAGCAAATAATGGAGTTTTAGTTCTCTTCTGCTTACTGCTGAATAAAAGCAAATGAGGAATTTCTGTTCAAGAAAAACCGAGGATGGTCTCTACCTTTTTAGTATTTCCTGGTTGATCATTGTCATCATTTCACAGTGCTTTCAGCTGTTATACTCGTTGAGTAAAAAGAATTCTGATGATCTCCTCTTCAGCGTAACCCTTGTTAGAGATCTTTTCATGTGGTATATTTGCTTAATTTCATGCCAATGATGTTTAAGCCAAAAATAGATTTCTCGGTCAAAGTCAATACCTTGAAGAAATCGGGTTACTGATAATTAAGATTTACTTCACTTTCCCAATAATTTGAAGAATAAATCAAGGAAAGGAAATAATTGACAAAGAAAATATGAAACAGATTGATAATCACTCCCAAAATTACGGTTTAGAACCTTGAGAATAAAGTAAAGAATAATTGCATAAATTTTAATAATTATCCGATGCCATTAAAAATGAGGTTTCAGTCCTTATATAAGAGCATACAATTGTAACGGGTTCCTTACTTAATTCGGGCTTACTAATGACATTAATTGTCTTGATTAACCGTTACCATATACAATTATAACGGAAGTATCTATGGCTAAAGATTTTTGTAACCGTATCGATTATGACATGTTCATGCATCTTCCTTTCTTGACGGCCTTTATTCATTCCGTTCCTGTTTCTCCTTTTACAACTATCAGGTCTGACTTTTTTCTTACTGTAAACCCGAGGGTGTTCCTCCGCTGCCTTTTTCGCATTCTTTAACTTGTCTAATTAGGAACGCCACTTGTCGCTATATTAATGGTCCACGTACCTGCCCTATCACCTCGATGATAGACCATGTATCATGCCTTCTTTCCACTAATACAAATGACAGGCTCACCTCTTCTCTATCATATCTGGATGCAGTTACAAGAGGATGCAGTCAGAAATTTGCCTGGTGTAGTATCTTTGCTTCATTTCTTGCCAATGCCATGTTAGAAAAGCTGCTTTAGAAGAGCTGTTTGGAAACTAGTTCTAGCATATATTATATTATACGATTTATTTGTTATTTGTATACTGTAAATATTAATGGGATATAACTTATTATATGTTGAAAATTCAACCACAAGAAATCAATGCAAGGCAAAATCTTTGAAGATTATTTTAAAAAGAGGAAAAGGACCAACCGGACAAAATAAATTAGCAAAATAAATAATTGTCGTAAATATTGTAGCCTATAGATATTTATAGGTAAAATAAGAAACTTGTCCTCTCTTAACTTTTCAATTTATTAAAGAAATCGTGCATGTCCGATGTAAAGGATAGACATAGAAAGGAAGAGAATTTTACGATTAGTTTACGTTTAAATCATATTCTCATAATATGCGAGAACTTTAAAAAGGTAGTAAGCTCGCCTACTTGAGATTTGGTAATATATGCTAGTTTGTGATACTTCTTGTACTACCTTCGAGAGTTTGTGGAGGGATGAATAAGATTTCTCCACAAATTAAAGATTTCGGGCTAAAGCTTTGGAAATGAAAAAAGTTTGAAGAATTTTTAGAAACTACTGTTGTTTACAGTACTTATTAACTTCTTATAACTACTATTTAGTTGTTAGGCGATTGTATTTGTTGTATTCGCGCTATTATATTCATGAATACAATAATGAAATTCGCCTAAAAAATATGAGGAATTCAGCTGTGCGATTATATTCATGAATACAATAGCAAAATTCGCCTAAAAAATAGGGGAATACAACTATTTAATAACTGAAAGAGGATCAATTAGCGTCTATCACTCATAATTTAACTCAACAAAATTAATTATACATAAATTTCGCTGCTACTGTGTTGTATTCCATGTAGTCGCGCAATTGTATTTATAAATATAGTGAGGTAATCAAGAAATATGGTGTATACCATTCTATTCTATTCAATTCGATTGTATACATTGTATTAAATTCATATATATTCATTATTCATTATTATACATTGTATTCAATTTACTGCATTCAATTCGACTTTATTCGAACAAAAAAAAAATAGTGATATTCGGTTGTATTCATAAAAATACAGACCTTCGGAATACATAAATACTGGCAAAAATATATATTTAACAAAAATAATGTATTCGAATGTATTTGTAGAGAATATAATATATTTGTATAATTATATGTGATTAAATAGCAAAGAATAGAAGAAAGTGGGGACGACAGAATCCAAATCGAAGTTGTAGCTTTCGAGGAAGAAAAAGGCTTTCGGGTTTGGAAGCAGAAGTGATTTCACAAAATGTGTTGACGAGTGCTTCTCTTTATGTGGATCGGCGGTGAAGTTTGCTTGATTTTTCATCCTTTTCTGCTGTTGCTTCTTCATATTTCTCTCCTTCTGCATCTACTAGTATGTATTACTCTTTTTTCTCAAGAGGCAGAGTTTGGTATGTATTCGTTTCTTCAGCCGAAGTTGGAGGTTTATGACTATGGTCAGATTTGAGGGAGAAGAGATTGATTGAGAATCTTGCTGAGGGGAGAGAGAAGGAAAAAAAAGAAAAAGAACATAACTTGCTTATTTCACGCCTTAATGATAGAATATAAAATAAATATCTATTTTATTATAAAAAAAATAGTTATAAGTAATAATATTTTAAAATTATTTTGGTTTATAGTAAATAGAATGTTATAGGTTGCTATAGGAGGTAAAGCATTTTCCTCTTTAACGGGTCGTATCAAAACAAAAAGTACTCCTTCCATTCTACCTTTTTTTGGGCACTATTTTCTTTTTAGTCAATTTTAAAAGGATTAGTATGTCTCTATATTTTCTTATTGGGAAACTTTTATAATCACACAAATGCTTTGACTTATTTAAGACTACAAGTTTTAAAATTTTTATAATCACATAAATGTTATGATACATTTAAGAAATTTTTTGTCAAATTAAACTAAGACAAACAAATTAAAACGGAAGAAGTAAATTTGAGGAGTTACGACACTAGTCAAGATATAAAAATTCTAAAATTGTTTTAAGTATTCTCCGTTTGAAAGGAAACAAAAGAGTGAAGCAGATTTTTGGGAAACGGTAAGCTTGACCATGTTTACTCTGTTTGGTTTTGTTTTTCGAACTCAAAAGAAAAGCATTATTAAACGGAATTAACAAGTTTAATTAAACATAATAAATAACAAAACATACAACGACTCTGCTGGGGATCGAACCCAGAATCTCTGGTTTCGTAGACCAGCGCCTTATCCATTGGGCCACAGAGTCTTTGATGCTCCTTTCACTAAGCATAACAAATAAACCCAGTATTCACTTGGAGACACTTTCCTGCTATTTCCACCTGTTACCTTCCTTGCTTGTTCTAAGCAAATATTATCGGCTATATCCTGGATTCATTGCCTTAGAAGGGTAATGAGAACTGTGGCATGCCATGGAGCTGCACAACTTTCAGTCATTGACCTTGCAATGTAATAGAGAATTTACTCTATTTCGAAAAAAATAAAATATTGTAGTAGACAGTTTATGCTCTTGGGTTTCAAGCATCTATTAACAACTAAAAAGATTTTACTCCCACACTCTAATTACATTCCATGGAATACATTTTGTGTTCCATCTCCAAATGTCAATTTAGCACATAAAAAACACAATTCTTTGAGCATATGAGGATAGGGTTAATTCGGTTTACTGCATTCCCAATCAAATCTTTATATAAATGGCTTTTTTTATAATCTTTTTTTTTTCTTCCTTTTTCCTACTTAATTATTTTAGGCAAACAAAAATTGTTTGTTATCTTTTTTTGACGAAAAATGATATAATATATCAAATTTTAAACAACCACTCTTGGAATATTAGAGACATGTAAGGACCCGACCGGTTGTTTTTAGTTTTAACACTCCGTTCAATGGTTTGAGATTTTGAGTAGCTTTGCTTGATGCATTATGACTTGCGTGTATTGTTGAGTTTGATTTTCAAGATGTTCGGAGTTGATTTGGAAGAATAGTTCTCAAGTTGGAAGCCTTAAATTGGAAGAATTGATCAAAGTTTGACTTTTGAGTAAAATGCCTCGGAATCGGGATTTGATGGTTACAATAAGTTCGTATGGTGATTTTGGAATGGTGCATGTGTTCGAAAATTCGGAGGTTCCGAGAAGATCTTGTCCCTATTTATCGAAAGTTGGCAAGTTGAAGAATTGGGGAGTTCATAAGTTTGACCGAAAATTGACTTTGGTGTTATCGGATTTTGATTGGTGTTCAGGGACTTCCGATAGGATTATTTGGTTGATTAGAACTTGTGTGCAAAGTTTGATTGTGATAAAGTATGTCTAAGTGTGATTCAGATAAGTTCGGCGAAATATGTGTTAAGAGAATAACTCGGTCTTTGATTCTTGATTTTGATATTATTTATGGTGTTTCGAGCCTTTGAATAAATTTGGTTTATGTATATGGACCTATTGGCGTGTTTGGACGGGGTCCCGAAGGGATCAGGTGACGTTCGAGGTGGTTTTCAGATCATTTGGAACCACTTTGAGGTTGCTGATTTTTTGGTGTTCAGCATACAATCGCATGGGTGAAGTCACGATCGCGAAGTGTTGCTGTTGAGTTGGGGATGTTTGTTCATCGCGGTCGCGTAATAGGATCTTGAGGCGGCTGGATTTTGATCTTCGCGTTCGCTTGAAGAGGCCGGCTGGGGGTTGTTGTTAGCGTTCGCATTTGGGCGACGTGTTTGTGGTGGATGCAGAGCTGGAGAGCTTCACGTTAGCAAAGGGGAGGTGGCGATCGCGGAGGCTGATTTTGGTCAGCGGTATTTTTGGTGCTTCGCGACACGAACGCGAAGGGTCTACCTGGAGCAGACCTTTAAGTGTTATATTTCGGGACTTTTGTCCATTATTTCATATTTTGAGTTTAGATTTCGAAAGGAGGAGAATTTGAAGAACACTTTTACTACTACATTGGAGGTAAGTAATTTTCACTTGAATTTGTCTTTATATCTTGATTTCCCATAGATTTCTACACCTAAAAACTTGAAATTTTAAAGTAAAATTTGGAATTTTTATCTACAACTTAAGATGGTATATTTTGGGGATTTGAGGGTCGATTTGGACCTGATTTTGGAATATAATCATATATTTGGACTCACGGAATTATGAATAACCAGGATCTACCCCTTGACTCGGGTTTTGACAGTCTAGGCTCAGATTGACTTTTGGAGATTTAACTAAAGATTGAGGATTTATTGTTTGGAGTTATTTCTATGGCTTTCGTTGACGTTATTGAGTTGCTTTTCACTATATTAGAGTCGTTTGGAATTGAATTTGGATGGTAGGTAATTTTTTCTTGATTTTAGCTTACCGGCGGAGGTAAGTCTCTTGTCTATCCTTATAAGAGGGAGTTCTCCCCATAGGTGATGTACTTGCTACTTGATCCATGATTTATGAGCCATGTATATACGAGGTGACGAGCGTATATTCATAGCTAGGTCTTCAACATATCCAATATTATTGACTTAAATTGTGCTTTATTGAATTATGTGCAGTCGGTATCCATATTTGATTGATTCTATGGCTACGTGAAAATTTATATTCATGACTTAGGAGCACATCTAGGTTATGGCTTGTCGATTTGACATGAATGGTTGTTTTGCTATGCTGACTTTTAAATTAAATCTGTAGTTATACACTTGTCTTATTTGCTCCATCATTTTGGTTGGTTCTAAGGCCTAATTGACTCATGATAAATAATATGATTAAGCAAGAACATGGTAAAGATCTTATTGAGTTACATGATTTTTCATAACCATCTTTTAGCCATATGAGCTTTTTATCTGTGTTTTTATTATTATGTTTAGTGATTTTTTATTACGTCATTTCATTTACATTTGCATGAGTTGGAGAGTTTGATGTTGTGAAAATATTGAGGAATTTGGCACTAAAGATAATGTGAGCGAATATTGGTTATCGATTATTGATCATATTATGATTGTAATGGGTTGCGTGCCGCAATGATGGATTGATAATATTATGATTGGAATGGATTGTGCACCACCATGATTGATTGATGATCATTAAATATAAAATGATCAAATATTGGATACGGATCCGTCCCTCCAGAGTCAAATGATTACCCATCTTACCTTGGGTCCTATGAGCGTAGGCACCTGTGATTCTTTTGGTGCTTGTTAGATACATCACCTGTGCCAGGCACATGAATTTGTGTTGTGAGTTATTGATATTGGATCAAGGGCATACATTGAAGCTTAGACTCATGCATTGGATCTTATATATATTGATATTGGATCAGGGACATGCATTGGTAACTTAGACTCATGCATGGGCTCTTATACACAATGATATTGGATCCTGAGCATACATATATACATATTTTTTTACTCATACACTGATTTGATATAAATGTTGTTGACATGAATCATGTCTAGGTATGAGGATCAAGGTTTTGATATCTTAATTTCTCTTTGTATCTGTTAAGCATGCCTAAAATCTATAAAACCTATGTTTCTTTGAGCTGTCATATTCATTTGATGATAACATGCTTATTTTCGTATTTTATTTATGTTGTACCTAATTATTGGATGAATATATCTTAAATTCTTTCCATTTACTCGTATGCGAGGTGGAGTAATCAATATCAGTTGTGTGCCAGCGAACGATGGTGATGTTGCGGATGTGGTATGGGACGATTTTCCTTGTGTTTTGAGGGCATACTGCTGTTGTCTCTTTGTGGAGGGGTTTCCATTTATAGAAGCCCCAGTATTGGTGTTTCCCACAGGTTCAGAGCCTTATCCAGTGCATCGTGATGATTCACGCATGGTCCTTGATGTAGTGTTGCTCTGCGTGTTACGACGGTTGAAGCCCTGTGAGGAGAACTATTTGGTTCATGATTTGGAATTTGTCATTTGTTCCAGCGTATGAGAGGAATTTAGGGATATGAAAGTTCTGTCCTTGATTTATGCATTTGTAGGATTGGGCATCACTGAGCACAACAAAGTTATTGCTTGTACGGGTGCATTGTTTTCCTTGTTGGAGCGCATTAAGGATCGTCAATATGATGGTTCCCATTTTCTTGTCCTTAGGGACATAGTGTTGTGAGGTAGTGCTAAGGAGGTGGTCCTTAGTGTGGATGATGTGTTGCGACTTTAGGGTCGAATATGTGTTTCCAGTATTGATGGTTCAATGGAGATGGTCCTTAAGGAGGCTCGTAGTTATCGTATTCTATTTGTACAGGTGATACAGAGACATATCGTAATTCGAGGAAACATTATGGGTGGCAAAGGATGAAGAAGGTGTTACACCCCATGTTTTCATACTTAAAAGTACGTCGTAAGTCAATTAATGTACTCGAAAATCAGATCATCTTTGGAAGTACATAAAGTAAGTTAGTTATGTTACCTTGGAGGTAAATATATTTATGATCATGAATAACAAGTACCAAGATGGTTGGAAGGCGTAGAAGCTAAATGGATTGAAGAAAATAAGTTTCGCCCGAAGTCGACAAGTTGAGAATATTATAACATATACTTTTGGGGTGAGACTAACCTAAGATGATAAGGAGATTATGTTATGAGTTATTTTAGTCGTATGATATTCGTGTGTTATGTTTTGAAGTCAAGTGAGTTGTGGAACAAAAATTGGTAAAGGTCACCAGAAGTTACATTCATAAATGTGCTGAAGCTTAGGTCAAATGTAGTTGAGCTTTTCTCATAGTATACTTTGAATTATGGGATGATCCACCTACCAAATTAAATATCTACTAATCTAGTTTTCAATGCATTAAACCATTTTTCAATAAGACATCGAAGTGGAGAGATATTCATGTTTTTGCAAGACCGCTCAGACTGGTAGGTGAAAAGCAGGTGTGTCACCTACTTGTTTAAATGAAGGGACCAAATAAATCCCCAAAAAGAGGCGGCCAAAGGGACTTTTAAGGTCTGAATAAAAACATTTCTTTCACTCATATTTCATATAATAACTTCATATTGAAACACTTCAACTCCTCCCCCAAATATCCCACACAAAACCTAGGTGATTTCTGGTGATACGACGTGATCCTAGTGTCGAGAAGCCCAGACAGCTTGCTAGTTTCCCTTTCTCATTCTTGTAGCTGCGTTGGGGGACTTATTTTAGATGTAGATGGACTAGGTTTCGTGTGTTCTAATTAGTACAAGGTAATTTTATGCTTCTATTTTCTTGTCTAAACTTCTACGAGTTGTAGCTCAATCATAACGACTAGAACTTGCGAGTTTCGAAAGAGTAGTATGTTGTTTGTGGTTGTGTCACTGTTTGCTGGTTGTGAACTTATTTTTAAGTTGAATTCATAGATAGTTTATATGAGAAGAGGCTTAATTATGTATTGTTAGTTGTGTTTCTCGATTTGAAAAAAAAAAAAGACAAGTCGAAAACGTGTTTTAGTAATCTGAAAAATAAGTTTTGAGTTGCTGAACTTTTGGGGCTGTTATGGGGTCATTTTAAAGTTGTACTGTGGCTGTAATTTAGTAGGGACAATTGAATTTGTGGTGGTTAATATTATTGATAAATTCTGGAAGGAAGAAGGGGTTTAAAACTATAGTTGTTTAGTCACAAACCGAGCTTGCCGCTCATCGGGATTGTTAAACTATTTTGAAAAGCTTATTACAAGTATTATCGATGTTGTTTGGGGTGTTTTTGGTTGTTGTAACTTGTGGGAATTCATATAAATAGGGGAGGTGTTGTCCATTTTATCATATAATAAAGTATGTCGTTCAAATGTGATAAGTTGTGGCATTCGTATTGTGACAACAATATTGTTCATCGCTTGTAGACAAAGGAGCTGCAAGTTAATTTAGCTTGAGGATTGGACTGGATATTATGAGGTATGTAAGGTCTTACTTTATTTTTGCAAATGAACTAAATAACTTCAACCCTTCTGATGAAGTTTTTGAAAAAGCCTAGAATGCTGAAGTTTGTGTGAAAACCTTTGCTACTTTAGGCCCGTATGCCTGAAGTTTATGCGAAAAGTGGGTATGCCTGTAATTTTTTTTGTAAAACAGGTATGAATTAAAACGTGACCCAAAAAGCAAGTATAGATGCAAAAGCCCGTAGGAGTGCTAGAGAGCCAACGCACATTTTAGGCCCAACCCACAGTTATACCCTCTTTCCCTACACAGAGACTATTCGAGTTCCATATCATTCTGCATTCTGCGCATCTCCGAATCATGGGAAGTCGATTAGGAAGAAGAGTTGTAAACTTCGCTAATCTTCCGATTAAGCTTCTCATGCCTTCCTCTTTTTCCAACATCACTGAGATCTCCCTCAAAACCATCCCCTCTGCTTCCAAGGTAACATTTTTTTAAAAATTATATTTCGCATTATTATCCCATTTTATGCTATGCTGTTTGGCTCGACACATAGTAAACCTATGATCTGAAAAAAGCCATAGATATTTGTAGTATGACTATAAATCTATCTTGTTAAGGTAAAACGAAAAGTTTTAAGTTAAGTAGTTTTTAAAAACAATGGCAGGCGCTATATGAATCTTCAATATCCAATAATTGGGGATTCTCTGATACAAAAGATTTTAAATTTTTCTTGGAATTTTATGTATAGATTGAGATAAAGAGGGTATTGGAGTCATTGTACGGCTTTGAAGTTGAAAAGGTCCAAACTTTAAACATGGATGGAAAGAAGAAGAAGAGAGGTGGCCTATTAATTGCTAAACCAGACTACAAAAAAGCTTATGTTACACTTAAGAACCCTTTGTCTATATCGAGGGATCTTTATCCTATACGAATGATCGAAGAGGAAAAGAAAAATATGAGCAAGAAATCTAAGTCTAGCATTGTTGAGGATGATGAGCCTAAGAAGATGCATTGGCTTGGCGAGCAGAGAGACACGAGGAGTAGTTCAGAGAGGAGATTCAGTCATTGTCGTGGTCGTGAACATGGTGGAGAACGTTCTTCAGATGTTGGTGCTGCAGCAGCAAAGTTCCCTTGGAGTAGTATGAGGTCTTATGCTCCTAGGTAGATCATCTATTTTCTTTGGAATAATTTGAATTTTCTTGGAAATGTTGCCAGTTTAATTCTGAAAAGCTATATGGAGTTCTATGATTGGAGGCATGTAGAACTTTGTAGCTGGAACCAGATGAGCTGCTTTCCAGTTATTGAATCAAACTAATGTTCGAAGATGTAGTCCTACACACTTTGTAGTATGGGAAGAGTATTCTTTGTAAGAAATAACGGTAATGTACTTTTTTTTTAATGTTCAATCTTGAAATGTGGGTATTAGAAAGTTCAGGATATCTTTTGCTGATGGGATACTCAAAGCTAAACAAAAACACTTGATTGAAAAGAAATTCAGCAAATTTAATTGAATTTGTGACTGCTGCATATGATGGAACTGTGGAATGATCAGGTAAATGTGTCATTGAGAAAGAAACTGATTATGTTACAAAATAGAAAAGCAAATAGTCTGAAACTTTATGTTTCTTCTTGAAAATGACTAGGAATTTGTGGACAAGTTGGTAGATAACAATACATTGTGTATGCAATTTGGCTCTAGGTTAGACCAGTCTTCTATATCCAGGACAAAGAATTGGTAATCTTGCCAGTTTCGTGTATCAGATATGAGAAAAACCTCAAGTTTGGGAATCTCAGGATATGGGCTGCTTTCAATGAGAGCTGGCTCTACATTATTATAATATACTCGCTTTCTTCAGTTTCTTCATTTTCCAATTTTCCATGGAAAAGACCAAATCTTTTAATCTTCCTCCATTCAAATGTGCGGCCATATAAATTTCTTATGTTAATTGTAAAATAGTCTTTTGTTTCTAGTTTCTTTTTGGTGTATGCATGAGTTCCCTATTTGTTGAGAACCATGTGTTGCTGTAGGTTCTCTTTTTTTGGGTATACGGCTTGTATACGGGTTTCCCCCAATTGTTATTAAAATTATTTTCCTTATCTGAAAAGAAAAAGAAATTCTTATGTTGATTGTTTACTTTTTTCATATTCTTGTTGTATCTCATTGTAGTCTCTCCGAAACTCTGCCTCTTGATATTTGCATTGGCAAGTTCTTGTCTTCTTTAAGCGACTTGACTTCCTTCTTTGTATATGACCACCTACTCTCCTTCCTGAGTAAACATACCTTGCTATATGATCCTTCCACTCCATTGCTACCCTCATCTTCACTTGCTCGAAGAGCCCAATATGCAAGTCTCTCTCTTTGCAGATTCAGACATTTATGAGCATGTCTAGAAAGTAGGTTCTAGCATTTGTGCTATATGTTGATTTGTAAGGTTAGGTGACCCTTATCCTCTTTTTAATGGCTTCTTAAATTCGTTCTAGGCTTTTCCTTCAATTCAGTTGTTCCATTTTCATTGGTACTGCATTGTCAACAAAAAATTATCTACTTGCACATGTGCAGACATTAGCTTGAAATTCTGTGTTGTTCGTTTTCTCTTGGAGTTTCTACTATGTCTTATGGTCTATGGTGCATGATTTGTTATAAGAGCTTTCCAAAGCGTCTATTATGCTCGTCTTATGGGCACAGTTCGATAGCAATTTGTGTGGTCCCATCTATCTAGGATCACAATTTGGCCATGACAATGTATAGGTGTCTATTATATTTTTGAAGATCGAGGTCAATAACTTCTGTTTCATTGTCTATTATCTTCTACTACTATATTTTCCTGATCTTCTGTTTCATTATCTTTATTTTGCACCTACTACTCATATTGCATGATACATACCAATGATTTGAAGGTTCTTTCCTTATTGCACTATTATTCCTCAAGGAGTGGTCAATGGATGAATGTTCCTGGATAGAATCACTTGTTTTCTTACTCATAACTTTTCCTGATGAATTTTCTCTAAATATCTTCCAAGAAATTGAACTGTAGTGTCTTCTAACATCCCGAATGTTTCAGCCCTTGAGATAGCATTCACATGATTTAAGGACTGTGATGGTGTTGTCCCTTATGGAAGGGCGGAAAATGTGGAAAATTCATTCCTTTGCTTCTGTCATCTGATAAAGGATATGAATCTTTGTTTGGATGGAAGTGATGTACTCTTTACTGGTTCGGGGTTCAGTTGGTGGCTTCTTAAATTCCAGTTAAGTACAACTAATAGTTGCAGGACTAGGAGAATGTTGCTAAAATCATGCAAATAGAAGTTTCAGCTAAGTGATCATTTGTAGCGTAAGACGAATGTGTGTGTGTGTGTGTTGAAATCGCGGGATAAATCTGTTTACCTTCTCATTTTATACCACCAGCCAAATGCTTGGGTTTCTTTATGTTTATGCACAGGGACAGGGTAAACATAGAACTGTGACCTGTATATCTGAATGCAATTTGAGCTTCCAATTGATCTAAGACATTCGAGCTGAAGTAATTCCATTCATTCAAAAGTAGAAGAGTTTCAGATTTGCCTTACAAAATGCAAAAATAATAAATTCCACTTTTACTCTAAACAATGTCATGGGATTGGTTTCGCTGTCCTAGTTCTTGAACAAAGCTTGAAATTTGCATAATTAAAGAGGAATTAATATAGGCTTTTCATATAACACAAGAAATGTAAGAGGAAGTAAAGTGTTGTGCTGAAAGTCAACATAGGTGCGTGAGCACACGTAGAGCTTTTTTTTTAATTAAAATGAAATCGATGTGACCAACTATTCATGTAATTAAAAAAAATAAAAAAGTAATGCCTTGCATGTTGCTCATAACTTCTCATTTCAGAAAAGAATTGAAACGATGAAGAAAAGGATACTTTACACGCTGCATATTTGTTTGGCATCCCCACCCTAACCAATCCAAGGAAGAGGTCACGATTGATCGTTTTGAACATTCAATCATTTGTGACGGCATCAAATACTATAGATTTTTATAGGCATTTGGTTTTGGACAATAGTTGAAGGAGATACACTTTTCAAACAATTTTTTCAATATTTTATTAGTATTTTCACGTTGTGAAGTTCAATATTAGCAAATACTGATGGCAAAAGAAATATCGAACTTCAGTATTTGCATACTCTTAAACTTCATGAAATGTTCTACGACCAAATGGAAATCAAATCTTAAAATCACAATTTGGTTTCTTGACAAGCTTACTATTTTTTGCAAAACAACTATTTAGTCTGATTATGGGTAATTGTATTACCTAGAAGTTGCGTTGCCAATAAAAACGTTGTGGTGTTACTTTTTAGTCGTCGGTAATATTAGGAAAATCTTCCATTCATTCCAGAACAGAAAACCGAATTTAGAATCAGAATTGTGCTGGGAGCCTATCGCGCATCTTCTTATAGTTGAATCGACAATCCTTTATGGTATGGGATTATCTTTTGTTGAAAGAATAAATGATATCTACCACTCTTTCCGTCTCATATTATATATCGTGTGTTTTTTTTACACGTCCATTAAGAAATATTAATTAGGAAAGGGATGAGATTATTCTACTCTTATTTATTTCTTAAGATATAATTTCTCTTCATTGAATATTTATTCTATTTATGTGTTATCTCTATTTTCAAGAACAATTAGTACTAAGGGTAAAAAAAGAAAAAAACAATCAATTTTGACTTGAACTTGTAAAATGACAAATAATTTGAGATAACTATTTATTAATATAAGATGGAGGGAGTAAATACAAGCATGGTTTTCTTCCATATATTTTGGTATTAAATATCACGAAATAGCTCATGATCAGCATTTAAAGTGAATGTTACTTGATGTGTTGCCGATTTTAATTGTAAAGTAACTGATTTTTGAAAAAGGAATGAATATGAGGACGGAAAAACTCCAACGGTCCATTTGGAACTTGAAATGATGTTTACTCCCACTACTAAAAATTCGAAAAAAAACGACTACAAAAAGGGATCAAAGTTGATCCCTAAACAGTGAAAAGCGACCAAAATGCGTCTAAACAGGTTTGGTCGCTATTTTGCTGGTCCCTTTACCATAGAGTCCAAAGTTGGTCGCTAATTAGGACCAACTTTGGTCTCTATGTTAAATTGACCAAATATTTCGGGTATCAAAAAAAGAGACCAACTTTGGTCGCTATATTATTTTAATAATATAAATTTAGCGACCAAATTTGGTCTCTATTTTTAAATTACGTTATTTATTTATTTATTATTATACAAAATATAGCGACCAACTTTGGTCAGTAAATAAAATATAATATTTTAAAATATGAAAAATAGTGACCATAGTTGGTCGCGTTTTTGTTAATTTATTTAATTTGTTTTAAACAGAAGCGACCACAATTGGTCGTTAATTTCCAGAAAAAATAATATTTTTACTAATTTATTTTAAACCAAAGCGACCACAATCGGTCGCTAATTTCCAGAAAAAATATTTTTTTTAATAACATAGCGAACCAAAGTTGGTCGCTATTCTGGAAATTTGGGTTAGTTAGCGACCACCTTTGGTCGCTATTCTGGAAATCTGGGTTTAATAGCAACCAACTTTGGTCGCTTTTTTGGGTTTTATTTTGGCAGAAACTGTCTATTTTGGAAGCCACACCACCTGCCAGCATACCAAATCCTATTACAACAACAACAACAACAATACTAACACAACAACAACAACAATACTAACACAACAACAATACGAACTAACAACACAACAACA